>NQVE01000198.1:0-81149 GCA_003260385.1 Cuscuta australis | reverse complement strand
ATTTTAGTTCTTTGATTGAGGTAATGTATATATGTTGTTTGCTCTTATTAATTACTTTTTAAGGAAAAAGTGGAAGAGATTGAATTGGGAGAAAGAAGCAAGTAGTAGAGTAAAATCCAACTGCTACAAATTAGAGCTATAATATATATATATATATATATACACACACACATATATATTATTGTCATGCGTTTTTTAGAAACTTGAGCCGCAAATGCCTTCGAAACGTCAGAAGAGCAAACAAAAGAGAGCATAAAGAAAAAGTGTTGCACACGCCCAAGAGAGTTCTAAGGATTGAACAAATTAACCTGAGAAGAAGATACTATGAATGACGAACTCCGCCAATTCTTGTATTTTATTTTAGTCATCCTGCATCATCATCATCAATTTTAGTTTATGTAATTGCCATACTTGAAGTTATAGTGTGTTTTTGGTACCTTGTCTGAGACGAACATGCGATTCTAATGTATTGTTAAGATCTCCCTTCAAGGCCATGCTGATATCGTCTATGATCACATCTCTAACAGTGTGTTCGCGAGACCCCAAGAGAAAACATCTTCATTTGATGGCATCCCTTTATAGTTACTCCACTTAAGTATGAGAATTGAAAGGTCTGATTTTTCAAACAAAATCCCTCTAAGCTCGGTAGAGCATCAAGTTCCAGATACCGCAATCGACTGAATGTGATTCCTGCTCCTCCTACTGCATCTTCACTCTCATTTCTCACGATTTCCTTCATCTTTTTGCAGTCGTTTACACCAAGAGAGATAGATTTACCAAGCTTTTGGCAGTTGAATCTGTGAACAAATAGGTCAGCTGATGACAGCCGTACACCTCCAAAGACCTTAAATTTCCAAGTGAAGCATAAGACAGTGTCAGCTTTTCCAAGTGAGCTCCTAGACTTATTAGATGAAGTGGCTGTGACTGAGAAGAATCATCATCATTACAAAATGCACGTTGTTGTGGTTGGGATGAGAATATCTCCTCAAAGTCACTATCTTCCACTTTGAGCCGCCAAAGCTTTGGAAATCTATCAAGAAAATCACATGGAAAGGATTCTCCAAAAAAGCCTCCTAGTAAAAGAGAATCCACTTCATCCAAGAGATTTTTCTCGAATGGGTGGTTTTTTATGAGAGCCACATCTTTTTGGCTTAATGATAGTGTTCGTAAATTAGGAATGACCTGTAGAGAATAATTAATTGGAAAATGTTAAAGAGTATCCCACGTCGGAACTCACCGAGAAAATAAACCGGTATATAAGCTCTTGAGTTGAATTAAGTAATAGATTGGATTCAATCTTTTAACGTGTGGTTCAATCCAAGTGTCTTATTGCCCAATCCAGTTATCCTTATCCCATCTTAAATTCTACTCCGTATTAGTAGTTCAATTAGTTTCATTTACCCTCTTACCGTTTTCTTAGTTAGTCCCATCTATGTAAATAACATTTAAATTAAATCTAATAGCTAAAATTAGGTAGGTACCTCTTCATCACTGTCCTCTTCAATGAAAATAACATATCTAAACAAAACCTTTACAAATACCTAATATAGTAAATTAATGTGGTCTAGCTGAAAAACATGAATTTTTTATACATCTATTTGCTATATTCTAATTTAAAATCTTAACCTCATTTTATAATTCTAAAATGATAAAAGAACTAGTACATCCCATTATTTTTAAAAATATAGTCCGAGGTATCTTAAAATATCAAAAAAGCCACTCCGGAGTGACATTCCGTCTCTTTCTCTGTTAATCTCCGGTCTCCCTCAACTTTTCTCCTTCTTCCCCATTTTCGATCTTCTTCTTCTCCTCCTCCTCCTCCTCCTCCTCCTCCCCCCCCCCCCCTCCGCCTTCGGATCTCATCCAGCCCTCCACCCTCCCCTTTTTTCTTCTTCTATTTTTTGTTTTGAATTCTTTTCTTCTTATTCTATTATTATATTATTATTATTATTTATTAATTATTATTATTATTATCAAAATTAATTATTATTTTTACCACTCTAATTTTTAAGAAAACTATTGGAGTAGCACTTATTATTATAACTTCATATTTATTATTATTTTCTTCTTATTCTATTATTATTATTATTAATTACTCCGAATTATTTTTATTTTTAATTATTAATATTATTATTAAAACTAATTATTAGTTTTACTACTCTTTTTTAAGAAAAATAACAGTAATTTTTATTTATAAAAATAGCACTTATACAAAAAACACTTATTATTATTAATAGTATTATTTATTAAAAGAAATTATTTAATAATTTTACTACTATACTTTTTAATAAAAATAATAGTACTTATTATTATTACTTTGTATTAATTATTATTTACTTCTTAGTATTTTACTTTTCTGCTATTGTTTTAATATATAATTATTTTTATTAAAAATTAATGAGTAGTTTTATTACTCTTTTTTTAAGAAAAATAAATCATTATTATTTATAAAAACAGCACTTATTATTTAAAATAAAAATTAATATTATCATTATTAAAAAATTCTTAGTACTTTCACTATTCTAATTTTTTGTTATACGATGTTTTTCGTATTAGTCACGCAGTAGTCATCGATAGCCGCCATTATGAAATACAACGTATAATTTATAACAAAGTGAATAAATAATCTTAATTTTACAAACTATACATAAATATATCATACTAAAATTAATTTTTAATTGAAGCTTAAAAATATTTTAACCTTCTTTTATGCAAGTGAAAATTGGAAATTGGAAAAGGTCAATGGGGGCATACAAAGTAAAACAATAGAAGAAAATAAAATAATAAGAAGTAAAGATAATTATTATTGTTATTTTTCTTAAAAAAAGAGTAATAAAACTAATAATTGATTTTTAATAATAATAGTAATAATTATTAATAAAAATAATACGGAGTAATTAATAATAATAATAATAGAATAAGAAAAAAATAATAATAAATATGAAGTGAAAAAGAATAAGAATGGTAAAACTATTAATTAAATTTAATAATAATAATAATAATAATAATAAAAATAATAATAATAATAATAATAATAATAATAATAATAATAATAGGTAAGAAGAAAAAAAGATTTTAAAAGGAAAAAGAGAAGAAAAAATGGAGGATGGGGGCGGGATACGATTCAAAGGTGGAGGAGGAGGAGGAGAGGAGAGAAGAAGAAGAAGGTCGAAAATGGGAAGCAGGAGGGGAAGTTAATGGAAACTAGAAATTGACGGAATAGACGGAATGTCACCCCGGAGTAACTTTTTTGATATTTCAAGGTACCCTGGAATACATTTTAAAAAATAATGGGACCTGGCAGTTCTTGTCACAAAATCTAGGGTACCCCGTAGCAATTTTTTCCATCTATTTGCTATATTCTAATTTAAAATCTTAAACTCATTTATAAATTCAAATCTTATAATAGTATAGCTATTTTGTAAATTATTAGGGAGTACATAAACAGAGTAATGAATTAACAAACTAACCTTTTCAGCCAAGAAGGGCAGTGTATGAAGATCTTCAAAATTCATCTTTTTCACCCAATTCTGTAATACTTTTCATTTCGGTGCCAAATACTTTTACATTCTCACATTGAGACACACATTAAGCGATGTGAGTCGTGGCCATTCAAATGTACATCTTTGTGGACAAAAACCCTTGAGATCATGTAACTTCACCAAATCCAAAGACTCTAAACGATGAAATTCGAATTTCGGAGATTCCTCTAAACTCTTATCCTCAAGTCCTTTAGCTACTGATGATGCCATAAAAATGTATTCTAAACTTTTACATTCAAAGACATATAGTGTTTGGAGAGACGAGAAACATACAATTCTATCATCAAGGTGTGCCTCCCCCTCATCATCCATAACTGGACCAAATATTGCTTTTACATATTGACAATTATACACCTCCAGATGTTGCAAAGTAATGCTCAAGGATCTTACCAAAGGTGTGGGTATCACACATTCAGATAAGAAGTCACAACTGTAAAGAGTTAACTGCTCCAATCTGCTAAAAGCCATGCGGTTTGAAAGGTTTTCCATCCATAGGCTTCTCATCTCAGGGCACAACTCCAAATATTTTCTCTTAGCAATCAAAGTAAGCAAATATATTAAAGGTGAAGTCACGAGTTACTATCAAAAACCACAACAACATTACTGGTTAGGGAGTTTGTAAATAGATGCCCAAGCACAAAGAGAGAAAAGCACAGCTTCTTAGTGAAAAATAAGAGAGGAAAAGAGCTGTATGTAGTTCTTGAGCAGAAAAGAGAAATGTTATTTGCAGTGGTTACTTTGTAGTTGTAATATTATGTTTCAGGTGTAACAAAAATATGGAGTACTCTCTCCGTCCCAAAGAAAAGCCTCTTGGTTTGACTTGGCACAAAGTTTGAAGAAAGTGAAAATGTGTGAGTGAAAGTGATGCAAATGAGAGAAAGATTGTCCACTACACTCTCAACACGATTTTTACCTCTGGTCTCTTTCATCATCATATCCGCCTTCTCTACATCAATTTCCTATCATTACCTTTTCCATTCGGAGAATAGAAACTTCTAGACATGAGGAAGTTTCTAGAACCCTAATCTATCCCATGGAGCCATGGAGGAGTAGTATAAATAGGGAGAGTCCCCTTCACTTCCAACAATCAAAATGAAAAAGAAAGCAATCCACTTATAAATGAAAAAGTCTCTTAGAGTGTGAGAGCGTAAAGCTTGGGAAGTCTTAATCCTCAAGCTTGAGTGAGCCACCATAGTGTGAGTCAGTCTTGTAACACATTCTGTAATCCTACTATTCTTTTGTATAGTGGAAGAAACTCCACTTTGCAGAATTATAAACTCTTATTCTCTCACTTCTACATCAATTTCTACGTGCCTATCTTAACTTCATGATGTGAGAAAGATCGAGCATTTTATAAACTCTTGTGCTCTCACTACTACATCAATTTCGAGCATTTTGTTTAGATTAAATTTTGTGAGCAAAGTTCATTTAGCTATTATATTAATAAAAACATACATAGTACAATCCACAAGTGGGTCTACAGGCATACCTTACCTTAAAAAGGTAAAGAGTCTGTTTCTATAAGCTCTCTTAACTCAAGCGCAAAATACGTACACATGTTAATATATTTCGAATTTATTACTAAATTAGAATATAAAATGATATTTGCACTAAAATAGTACTAAAACATATGTCCTTTCCCAATGTAGTATTTAAATTTTTTTATTCCCTAAATAGTACTTGAATAATGTGAAACAATGTATGGTGGATATTTAGTTTGAACAAAGTCTAGTGATGGTGGACATTTACTTAAACAATGACCAATGGACATTAAACAATGATACTACATTGGGAAATAAAAACATATCGTACTACATTGGGAAAGTAACTATGTTTTAATACTAATTAGGTAAATTCCCGAATATAAATTTATAATCAATACATTTATTTTGAAAATCATATATTTTTTATTAATTTATTTTAGTAATAGTAAAAGTTGCCCTTAATATTATCAAACACTAACCCTTAACACTACCTCAACACAACCACGTTGTCCAAGTTGTAGCGATTATCCTTGCAGCCCTTTACCCTGCGCGGCCATCGGCATCAATGTAAGGACATTTGAATATTGTGGACATTATTCTTTTCCTACACAAATACAAGAATGTTGGGTTCCTTAATGGGAGAAATTCTAAAAATTCAGGAGCTCTATAGAGAAGTCAAAAATTTTATAGAATGGTCGAAGAACTCTAGAAAAGTGTAGAACTCTCTAGAAGCTTATAGAAGAGTTTGGAAGCCTCTGGAATATTCTAGAGAAGTGTGAAGCCTTCTAGAACCTTATGGAAGATTATAGAAACTTCTAGATATGTGAAAGTTTCTAGAACTCTAATTTGCCCATAGAGGAGTAGTATAAATAGGGAGAGTCCCCTTAACTTCCAACCATCAAAGTGAAGAAAGCAATCCACTTGTAAAGTGAGAGATTCTTAAAGAGTGAGAGTGTAAAGCTTGGGAAGTCCTAATCTTTAAGTTTGAGTGAGCCGCCATAGTGTGAGTCAATCTTGTAAACACATTCTTGTAATCATACTATTCTTTTGTATACCGGAAGAATAGTAGGATAATATCATGTGCTACAAGAGGCCCTTCCATGCTTTTAATCACGAAGATGAGGGTAATTTTGTCAAATTAATTTTTTTATAAATTTTGTTTCATGCTTCACATTCCGCATAGTATGCGAGTGTTTTGTGTGCTTCATTCAACAGTTCGTTGACTATAGGGACTATTTTGCAACGTAACTTTTGTAAGTACAAGGAATATTTACCAACTAATAGAACACCAAAAGGACTGATTATGCATTTAACTCAAATAACATACGATAATTTGGTACATTTATATTAGTAATAATAAATTACTAATTGTTTAGATGCTAGTTGGGAAAAGTAAACAAAAAATATTGTGAAAGTATTTTTCTTGGATGTGGCCACAAAACTTGTCACTTCTAAACAAATTTCAACTCCAAATTTTCAATTTCCAGAATTTTTCTTAAACGTTGTGAAAGTACAGATGTTTTTTTATGGGACAAAAGGGGTGGTATAGATATTAGAGGGAGAGTAAGTATGCATTCATACCTGTGATACCAAAAAATATTGAAATGTTTTGGGAAGGCTGCCATTCCAATGCGTTTCTCGGCTTCCCTCGCCTTCTTCAAATGTGACACCTTTAAGATTTGGTGTATGTACATCTCCTTCACAGAACATGCTCATTCTTGGACAATATCTAATACATACTTCTTCTAATGATGGAAACTTGAAGCTATAGTTAGAGTTGCAGAAGCTCCACAAACTTGGCAAATCACAAAGTTCCAAATATTCTAATTTCTGAAAAACAATAATCTCCTTTCCACTCAGATTATCATCATCCTTTTCCAGCAGTTGTTGCTCTGCCACAACTTCCTTCATTTGGTTGCAAAAACTTATTGTCAACCTTGTGAGCTGCACCAAGGCTCTGGATGTTAATGACGTCAGCAAACTCATCATTTTTCCACAAGAACTTACTTTGATTTCTGTAAGATTGGTGAAAGAAATGTAGGATGTCCCCAAGTTTATTAAGTCGGGACAGTCAAGAACACAAAGAGTTTGAAGATTTTGGAGAAGGAACACCAGTGGAGTACTCTCATCCCAAATATGCTCCAAGTTATACATTTGATGAAACATCAATGTTGTAAAAGATGCACCCACTTCATCATCCAGAGGAGGCTTCGGACGTGATGATGATGATGATATAAGCTCTTTCATGTACCCTTTCAACACTAGCCTCTGTAAATTTGGAAACTTACTCTTGTACAATCCACGAGGAAAAGTAGTAGTTACTGACTCATCATCACCATCCAAATATAGAGATAGGTCTTTAACATTGGAAAAGCAGTTGTTGGGAATTTGGCCGTCCCATACCATCTTCGCAAATTTTCCCTGGCAAGTCAAGCTCTTCATATTTTGAACCACCTGAACAACATACCCCAAGACACATTGAGAATACGATGTGGATTAGAGTTAATAAAATTCCTCTCTTCATACTAAAACAATATAGTTATTGTCACTTACTATTTTTTGCAGACCTTTTGGAATATTTTTTAAATTTATAAAATATATTTTTAAATCCTTTTGAAAATAATTTCGGTCAAATATCCTAAACAACAGACAATTTAAAATGGGGCAGAGTATTTATTTATTAATTCACCAATTATATCATATTTTATCTCATCGTAAGATAAGCGTAAACTAAAAAAGTTACACTCAAATTATACTTACGCTAGCATGATTAAGGCCTTGTTTGGGAACAACGTTTCTGATTAGCGTTAGCGTTTTAGATAAAATTATAATGGTGTAGATTAATTCTAAAAAAGCTAATGTTAAATGTTACCGTCAGATAGCCGCCCCAACTCCCCTGCCTCCACTCTCTACCTTGCCAAGATAGGGAGGGGGCAAGGGCGAGGTTGGGGTGGGAGGGTTTGGCAGGTGGTTAGCGGTAGGAACCACCATTTTTACCAACAAAGCATCATAGATGCCCCAAACGAACTAGTGTAAACAATTGATGTATAAATAACTGGTGTTATACACACACACACACATATACTGTAAGTAAACTAAACTTTCCGAAAATGCACTACTGCAAATGTAACATGCATCACGACAGTCTGAAAACGCATCATTCTCATATTCTCACAGTAAGGATATTCTTATCTGAACAAACCCCTATATATACATACATTTATATACATATGTACATATATACATACATACATACACATACATACATACATACATACATACATACATACATATATATATATATATAAGGTATTGATTTGATGGATAATAAATTGATAGTATACCTTTTGGTGAGGAAATAGAGGATACTCCTCTTGCAACTCTGATGAAGGAAACATACTCGTCAGCCTCTCACATTCCTTAATCTCTACTTCTTCGAGACATGAGAAGGACACCGTCTCTTGCGGCCAATTGCTCCACACATGCTTCAGTTCTGGCAACTTGTACAGGAACAGCTTTTTCAATGGGACACTAATCAATGCAGGTGATTGTATCTCCTCACCGTTCAATTCTTCAAAATCAAACACCACCTCCAGCATATCACAACGTCCAACCACTACTTTTTCCAAATGCTTCAAGGATTTGAGTACATGAAAGGGGACCAATCTCCCCGCGAAGCCACAATTTACGACTTCCAAAGTATTTAAGTTGGTGAATGAGTTTTCTGGAAGTTGGTCATCCCATATCAATGAAATCGTTCTGTTTAACTCACTTAGATCCAATTTCTCTATCTTCTGAAAGGAAATCTATTGAGAGAAATATATTACTCCGTATGAGCATCATATTAAATAAACTAGTTTTAGCTAGTGCTTTCATTACAACACATTCTTATAAAACTATATTTTAATCCAAATGTATACTTTCATTTATTTTAAATTTCTAATAAAGTGTTTATGGTATGTCTTATATAAATATTTCTCTTTAGCTATTACTCCCTTATTTCTAATTTTTCTTTTCAAATTGTCCCACATTGAAACTTGTCATTCTTTTCAAAGAATGAATTTGGTGGTCTATCTTATTGATATACAAACTAATGCTCCACACTTTTTATAAATTTAAAAATATGTCATAACAAATTCAAATGCACAAATTTATACTCAAAAAGTTATTTTTTGTTTGTTGTATTTAAGAGATGGATTTACCTATATGATACTAAAACATAGTGACTTTTCCAATGTAGTACCATATGTTTTTATTTCCCAATGTAGTACCACTGATCATTGTCCATTGGTCATTGTTCGAGTTAATGTTTAGCGTCATTAGACATTGTTCAAACTAAATGTCCACCATCACTAGACATTATTTCCACCACTAGATATTATTCAAGTACTATTTAGGGAATAAAAAAGTTTAAATACTACATTGGGAAATGACATATGTTTTAGTACTATACTACTGTACTATTTAGTGCAAATTTTACTATTTAATATCTATTCTAGATATATATATATACACAAACAATACATACATACATACATATATATATATATATCTGTGTGTGTGTGATGCATAGATCTTTATAAAAATCAACATGTAGTAATTGAAGAAATTAGATATACAAAAGGTAGTATTTATATTTTTTTAGTATTCTAAGAAATTAAAAAGTAACATTTTTAAAATTATATAAAATAGAATCCGGAGACTAGGACCGGTCCTAGTCGGACTAAAAGAATTTCTATTTTTCAATACCAAATCGATCTCATCCTAAATAATATCTATCTTTCTAATAGACTAGTCTGATCCGACCAGTGACTAGTGTGGTCCTTTTTATAATCTATATCTTCAACTACTGAATTGCTTTATTGCTCTTCCGTTCCTCCTCCGCGTTAATAATTCCTCTATAATGCTTTTCCAAGAGTTTGGTGTTCCATGTTTATTATGGTTTTCCCTTCATCTAATCTATCTATCAATAAAGTAATTATTCAGTCTTTGTGACTTAATGATTTCGAATTTTTTGGTTTCAGATTCATTTGTTTCAATTTTTGTATTTTACTCCGTAGATTCTACAAATGTATATTTCGGAAACATTTGTGTTTTAAAAATTTCCAATTTTTGTTTCAACCCTATTTTTCTTTACAACAACAATAACATTAACCAATTCCTCAAAGGATTTATTTTTCTTCAATCCTAAATCTTTGTTTTACATCTTCAATTATGTTTCTTTATTCCGACCTGCCTAATTTATTTTTGCACCGCGATTCACTTTTTCTTCCTCTCATTTATGTTCAAGTTAGTGGAGTAATAAACTATGAGTGGGGCTTCGTTGACACTGGCCAATGGTAGCACTTGCGGTGCCACTGTATTTTTGCACGTACTCCAATCCAAAAATTGGTGGTTCTTACAACTCTAACCCACCCCAAAACCCCCACCCCAGCCCCGCCCTAAGCCTCCCTCCAAATGTTGGCTATTATGCAATACATTTGGAGGGGGGCTTAGGGAGGGGGCTAAGATGGGGGTTTAGGGGTTAGAACCATCAATTTTTTGATTGGACCACCAGAGTTGCTCCAGAAATGCAGTGACACTGTTGGCCGGTGTCAACGGAACCGTACATATATACTATTGATATT
Source organism: Cuscuta australis (assembly GCA_003260385.1). Lineage (NCBI taxonomy): Eukaryota > Viridiplantae > Streptophyta > Magnoliopsida > Solanales > Convolvulaceae > Cuscuta > Cuscuta australis. The sequence goes on along the minus strand of NQVE01000198.1, from coordinate 70,496 downwards.
TGTTATTGTTGTTGTGATTATTATTAAGTCAAAACTATTACTCCCTCCGTCCGGAAATATTCTTCTCATTTGACTTTTCTTGATCAAAGTTTGTAAACTTTGACTATGATATGTGAAAAAAATACATTGTATTACGATATAACTTTAATATGAATATATTCATTTTGAAATATAGTTTTCAAATATTAAATTTTTATAAAATATATTCATGTATAAATAAAGTTATTAGTGCTCAAAGTACAATCTTGGAGACCGTAAAAAGTCAAATGGGAAGAATATTTTCGGACGGAGGGAGTAATTCATATTAAGATTCTTTAATTAATTCATTCATTCCTGGTTACATTTCCAGTTTCTACTTTTTTTATTTTGTTTTTGAATCCTTATTTTTATAGAACTAGGCTATGAGTGTTCATTTCCATTTCATATTCAATACTCCCTTCCGTCCACCTAAGATCTTCTCATTGCGCGTTACGAGACTTGACCGACTTTATTGTCAATTCAATTTATTAGAATATATGGGTAAAATTTTAATATAAAATATATGTAGTGATAAACTACATGAAAAGTTCTACAAAACTAGAGGTGACAACACTATATTATTTTATGAAATGAGTAGTAAAAATAAACAAACAAAGTAAATAAAGTTTGACCAGTATCTGGGAAGATCTATAGTGGACAGAGGGAGTAATTTACACCACTGCTCCCAGAAATTACTCAATTTTACACCAATATTTCAGGCTTCAAATATATGATATTTTAAATGGTGACTAGACAATTATTAAGTATAAGTTGATAATTAGTTTAAAAAAATTAAAGTTATTAATGGCGAGCACCATTTGCGCTTATGCGCCAAAGGCGCTGTGGCAAGGTCTTTCCGCCACACCTAGTAGGGGCGAGGCATTTTACGCGAGACGCGCCATGGCGGTCGCCATTCATGCCTGGATTTGTGGAGAGATGCGTCCGCCATCTTAGCTCTACGTTTGGATCGACGCAGAAGTGTTTTCTTTCGAATGGGATCCTCCGCTAAAGCTTAGGATTGTTAAATCTAAACCATCCGACCGGAGTGGGTAACCTAGATCCGTAACTCTTCTCTTTTTCTCCCCTTCTTTTTTTCTTTTTGTTTCCTCTTTTTTTAATTTACTTAATAACCTATACAATAACCTAGATCTGTAACTCTTCTTTTTTTCTTCTTTTTTTTTTTATTTTTTTTCCTGTTTTTTCAATTTACAATTACGTATTGCCCTAGATCCTACCACACGTGGGAAACCGACCTTTCTACTTTATCGTGCTTCAAACGGATGATCTTTGAGAGAAGAAAAAAAGAGATCAAAGCCAAATATAATTTACCTTAGTTTTTCAATTAATGTATCTTTTTATTATTGTCACTTTCTTTTTTTTTAATTTAATGAATGTAATTTTTTAAATTATTGTCGTTTCATTTTCTTTAAATTTAATAAATGTATTTTTTAAATTATTCTTGTTTCAATATAATTAAATAATAAAATAATTAAATTTTATTTATTTATTTTTAGAAGATGTATATTTAAAAATGTAAAAGATGAAGGTTTGAAGCCCTGTTCAAGCTAACGTGACAGGGAGAAAAATTTTAAAGCCCCGATTTGAAGCCCTTAGGCTTCACGGGTATTTCCAGTGCTCTTATTATTAATATTATTATTACTATTTATTATTATTATTATTATTATTGTTATTATATATGTTCGCCATTTGAATGCCCGCCTCTCACCTGCCCCTCGCCACACGCCATTAATAACTATGACAAAAATAAAGAAAATACCTTGAATGCATTATAATTACCTCCTCCATGCCGATTTAAAATAAAAACTGTGTTCAAACTAAAAAATAAAGTGTTTATTTTTTATTTGGACAAATTATGAATAGTATTTATGATAAAAAAATTAGGGAATTTTAAAGTTGATATAGCACTAAATTCATATTTTAAAGATCTCCAATGAATATAAATTTGATTATAAAATACCTATTTTAAAATTCTTTGTTTTTCTGAAACACTATTTTTATTTATTTTTTTTATCACTCCTTAGTTACCAACACATACTTAATAATTTAAAATTTTCATTCAAAATGCAACGTAATCCGCATAGTTAGCATTCCGGAGTATTGGTGCAAAATTGAGTAATTTCTAGTAGTTGTGTAGATTATTGAACTTCAGAGTATCAACGGGCACAAATTTCTTGGAGTATTTATGTAAATTTTTCCATTTAAAAATAATGTCCAAGTAATTTATTTTTCAATTCAAAAAACGTATTTTAAAAATTTTGATTTGTGTTGCTCTCTGTCTTTAGTGTCTTTTGCATTTCTCAATTTCTAATAAAAAATTGATATTTTCCGTTTCTTTTTTAAGTTTTAAAACTATTTTAGAGTTATTGAAGACTTGAGCATATACTCTACCATGAAATGAGAAAGAATTAATAATTTGGCTGTAATGACTACAGAGTACAGACAATTTCCTTATCGACAATATTGCTTATGAAGATCTAAACTAAGATTTTGTTACTGTCATTCGAACACAATTAAAAAAATTAAATTCAATTATTAGATTATATTTAATGAAATAACCAATATGATTAATTTTGGAATATCATACTAACTTTTATTATTTAAAAATTTTGGGCCTAAATTGTTAAATAGCATTAGTCTTCTGAAATGATTGGGCGGGTCTGTAAGAGCACTCGAAATACCCATGAAGCCTCGGGGCTTCAAACCTTCTCTCTGCCACGTCAGCTTTAACTTAACTCACAATTTCACTGGAAATGGGTTTGAAGCCCCAGGGCTTCAAACTGGGGCTTCAAACCTTCATTTTTTACATTTTAAATACACATCTTCTAAAATTAAATTCATTAAATTCCAATATTTAATTATTTAAAAGAATTGAAACGAGAATAGTTCATTAAAAAAATTATATTCATTATAAAAAATCACATTCATTAAATAAAAAAATTACATTCATTAAAATAAAAAATTACATTCATTATAAAAAACTACATTCATTAAATAAAAAAATTACATTCATTAAATAAAAAATTACATTCATGAAAAAATAAAAGATATAGTTGAATAATAATTTTTAAAAAAAGATGATAGAGAAATTTGTATTTGTGTTGAATTTTTTTTAAAAAATAATTTAATTTATAGAGAAGAAAAGAGGAAAAAAGGAGAAAAAAGAAGGAAGAGGCGTTATCACGCCTGCGAATTGCGTCAAAACTATGACGCGGAAGTTCTAATGCCGGGATAACGAGGGAGGGGGCGGTGTTTAACGCCCCCCGGCGTGAAAATGCCAATAACGCGGCTCGGCGTTATGAGTAGTACCACTGCTCTAAGAGAGCTAAATTAGAGTTAAAAGAATAATAATAAGTTTATATATGAACGTACCTTGCTGTTGAAAAGTGATTTACTTTTTGCATTAATCTCCTCCTCCTCCTCCTCCTCCTCCTCCTCCTCCTCCTCCTCCTCTTGCTCGTGGAATGCCGAAAGCATTGGCAAATTTCTCAATTTCAAAGAACGCAATGCATCAAACACTGAATCTTTATGAGTAGACCCCACAATGGCTTTTATAGATTTGCAACCAACGACTTCAAGATGTTCCAGTCCCACACTTTGATGACGAAATACTGTCCCGCCCAAAACGTTAGTTTTGACGTTTACATCATGTAAATATAAGCCTTGAACTTTTTCCAAAAGCTTTTGCATCTCATCATCCAAATTCACACTACACATTCGCAATGTCTGAGAACAACCATTATCCGTCCACATCCACCTCCGTGCATGTCCATAAAATATCTTGAATCTCTCCAAAGGCATTTCAATGAACAAGTCTTCTGGCACAGCAATGTTTTGGGGAATCTCGATGTTTAAATCATAGAGATTCGTCAAATGCCTTAACTCATCAAGGCTTGCATTCCTACTCTCTTTGTTGGGTCCTTCAACTTCCCATTGGCAGAAGCTCCCTTCCATGTTCAAAACCTCTAATCTAGTCAAACTAGATAAAACTTTTGGTGGAATCACTTCTAAATCGCAATGGGATAAATCCAACTCTTGCAGGCATCTCAACTGTGCTAATGCGCCCGGCAATTGCCTAATATTAGACCCAGCAAAACTAAGAACTCTTAAACTCTTCAAATTCCCAACCTGGGATATGTCTTTCAATCGACAAGATTCCAGACACAATGTTCTAAGCTTTTGTAGGTGGCCAAGTGTTGACAAGGACGAAAAATTCACATCGCTAAATCCCATCGCTCTGAGTTCATTCAATGATTTAAAGAAATTGTCTGGAATTGTCAAATCAGAGTCTACACCATTTAGCAAGAAGAATTCAAGTTTGGGACAAGGCAACTCACCTGGAAGTATTCCATCCCATTTGTCCAAGACCAATCTAGTGCAGCCTTCTGATATGTCACCTTGCCCTCCTTTAAGTCTCTTCGCACGGGGCTCTTGTTCTTCAAGTGCAAAGTCACGAAAGAGGTCATGCATTGTGACACGATCCTTAGAAAAGCTATCAAGCAACAAACTTGAGTCCTTCAAATCAAGTATATCTTCATCCAATGTATCATGAGCATCTTTCATGGAGTGTGCACCTTCAAGTAAACCTAAACCCACAGCATACCTGAGTAAGTCTTTAATCAAAGGGTCGTGAGACAGCACGGCTGAGAGTAGGAAAATAGATTGCAGCTCGCTATTTAGATAACCATAACTCAGCTTTAACGAAGGGCCTATTTCTTTATTCCATGCTTGCAGGTATTTTCCTAAAGATGTTTCCAACCGTCTTCGGGCAGTCCTCCAATTGTTTACCTCTCTTTTCTTTTTTAGTGCACGAGCAACTGAGACTAATGCTAGAGGCAATCTACCACAACGTTCGCACACCTCTTTTGCCACAGGTACCAATTCTGTATGATTGGATTCATCAAACTCAGCGTTCTCTTTAAATAATTTCCAAGCCTCTTCTTCAGACAACTCACCAACCGTAAAAATGTCATTGCAATTCATTTGGGTGGACAACAATTTTTCATGTCTTGAAGTGAACAAAATTCTACATTTAGGTGGAATCCCAACTAAGCTTAAATCAAGTCTCTCCCAAAGATCGTCCATCACTACAAGTACATTTTTTTCTTGCTCCAACCTCTGAAGGATAAGCTTAGCTCTAACATTCAAGGTTTCCTTTTCCAATTTCATTCCAGCAATCTCTTCAATTTGTGTTTGAATGTCAAGCTTTGAATTATGGGCAACAGTTACCCAGACCACAAACCCAAAAACCTCCTTCTGCTCATTAGCTATTTCTACTATTTCTTTGGCTAAGGTAGTTTTCCCAACACCAGGAAGCCCACACAACCCAACTCTGGAGGAACCCTTCAATGCTTCCAAAACCTGATTCCTGATTGAGATTCTGGATTCTATAAGTTTATCATTTTCCTCGCTAGTAGGCGGTACACCTACTAACTTCGGAGGAATGAAGTGTGAAACACTAACAAACTTCCCTTTGTCCTTGTGGTTTTGAATTCGCATTGTCATCTTCTTTGCTTCTCTGCTTATCTGATGCCGTAACCAAAGATTGGGACATGACCTCCACGAACAATCCTGGGGTCCCTTTGCACACAACTCTTCTGCATTTTTTGTAATTTCGACTGCCTTGCTGATCCAATCCTTAACTTCCTCAAAAATTTCTTCGCCTTGTCTTCTGGCTTCATCAACCCTAATCTGCACCACATCCCTGCGATTCTTGAGTTCTTTGAGGGCATCCTTATGCTCTGTTAGGTTGTGACGGTAGGAGATGACATAACCAATTTGTTTTCCAATGGGTCCCACTGTTAGATCGGCAAGTTTCCCACCAATTGTAGAACCAAGCTTCGCTATCACTACTGGCACTGGCATTCTTTCTTATTGCCTTTGCTGTAATTTCAAAAAGAAATATTAATTAGATACTTTCCTTAATCCTCAAATAATAATAATAATAATAATCCTCAAATAAAAATAAAAATTACATATTAAAAAACTATATCAAAAGATCTACAAAATTAGATGTGTCATGACTATATTGTTTTATCAAATAGGTGACGAAGATAGACCAACAAAGTTAATAAAGTTTGATGAAGACATTAATACTCTAGTCCTCTCCTAAAATCATTTCCTATTTTGACTTTTTTTTGGTCAAACAGTAACATCTTTTGACTACAAATTAAATATAATCTAAATAAATAAATGATGGAGTATAAAGATTTGATATATCAAAACAATATCCAAAGACGAACCTAATTATATTCAATTTATATTTCAAAATGTGTTGACCAAAAAAAAGTCAAAAGGTTTTTAAAACCGGATGAAGTATTTGTGTGGTATATATATAATGTGGGGTATATAAATCATTTATTGTGTGGTATTAAAATCTATAAAATGAAAAGAAATAGCCATAATTCATATTTTTTTTTCTTGAAAGGCGCTATAATTAATGAATACCGCGAGTAGTACTACGTAATGCATACCAAGATAAAGATGGAATAGATAGAAAAAAATAGAGACTAACAATGGTGCTTCGAAGCTTGACACACATGGACAGCAGCAGCAACCTCAACAGATCTGTCAAAAACTGACATTTTCTTCTTGTTTTTGCATTGCTTTGCTTGAAGACATACAGACGGTCGGAAGGATGGATAGATATGTTGTTTTCCCTTTCTTTTGGAAATTAGATGCAGAGAACAAACAGACCCAGGTTTCAAAATTAAAATCTTTTGGAGAAGAGCTAGGGTTTCTGGCGAGTAATTTATTCTTTTTTGGAGAATTGGGAAGAGATGAATGTAGAAATTAAAGGAGGTGAAGGAAAGAGAGTACAAGTGTGTAGGAGCAAGAAATTGAATGGAAAGTGAGAATGAGTGGAAATGAGATGAGTTTGGCCTTGGTATAATGATTGTTCATAGTACCCACTTGTGAGGAGGATGAGCGAACAATAATTGTTCATAGTACCTAAAGTACCCACTTGTGAACTGAGACCAGTTTGAATTTGTTTCACCTTTTTCCCTTCGTAAAATGCTTGCAAAACCTTATCTCCAACAAAATTAAAACATATAAAGAAAATATCAAAATAAAAATTTCATGTTTTTATTCTCTAAATAGGAATTTTCATGGTAGGAATGTGACACTCTACATAGATATTTTACTATACATTTTAGTAGTGTACATCGATCATGATTGGTAATGCATTTTAATGCTTATTTCTAAAACATTAAATATATACCAAAATAGGTCTTTCATATTTTTATTCCCGAAATAGGACTTACTTTACCAAACATGGTCACGTACATTACCAAAAAAGTATAGCAATGTGCACATGTACAATGCCACATTACATTTTAATAATGTACATCGATCATGATTGGTAATGTTTTTCCCGAGGTACACCAAGCTAAAAATAAACATACACATATACTTAATGTTTGTGCATGTATAGATATTAAATGTTTGTCTGTACCTATTTTTGTATTGGTGTATATTTGATGTACCCCAAGTGGGGTATGGGCACGGGATGCCTGCGAAAAGGCCGAACATTCACGGTGGGGTGGAGGACAACACTGAGTTTGTGTCTTATTTCTAAAATTACAAACCTTTGGTGTCTTCTTGACAAAACAGTGTTGGCTTTAACTTTTCTCTATTTTAAACATAAAAAAATTAGTGAAATATTCTTGATATAATACTCCCTCCGTTTCAGTATATTTGTCCAGTTTGACTTTTTTGAGTTAAACTGGACAAACTTTGAGCTTCAATTAAATAAAAATCGTAATGTATTTTAATATAAAAATGACTTTATTGAATTTATCGTATTGAGAACTTTCAAAATTGTATTTCATTATGCTAATATGCAATATAAATTGAAGTAATTAGAGTTCAAAGTTTGTCCAGTTTGACTCGAAAAAGTCAAACTAGACAAATACACCGGAACGGAGGTAGTATAATACTAGGGAGTATATATCATGAATTAAAGATGTTTAGTGCTTGTGTAACTAAAGTGTGGTAGTAGTAACTTTTTTCCTTCTTTTACAATTTATAGAACTTTGCAAAATGTACCTTATGCTTGATTATTATTTTATACATGTTATACATGTAGTAAGCATCTATTTTTTAATGAATTACATATGTGTATTGCCTATGTGACCAAAAATTACTTAATGCATATCTACTTTATTTTTTCAATATACTTATAAGAAACAATTGTGAAATATTCTTATTATTGTATTATTTGATATATTTTAGAGGCGCAATTTTCAAACATGAAATTCATATATCAAAATCTATATGTTTAAATGATAACAAACTTATGGTGTATGTGTGACCAAATTACAAAATACTTTTTATACTAGATTAATTGAGATATTTGACAGGTGAAATTTTCATTCAAGTTACAAAAAATGAAGAATTCATAAATAATACAGAAAAGGTTGACAAGATGTTGCAATTCCTACCAGCTATGTCACTTCAAGAACCAGAATTGCATTTTAATTTACACTACAAGACAACAGAGGCTAAAGAAAGAAGCCTTTAAAGAGTTCCTTTCATAACAACACGCAAGAACCCATTTTTTATTGAATCCAAGAAACGAAAATAGCTCAAATATTACAATTCCTTCAACAAAGAAAAACTATATTTCCAATAAAAGAAAATATCCAGATGGTCATTATTGTAAACACGTCACCGTCCACCCAAAAAATAAAAAATAAAAAAAACTCTTCAGCTCCAGCTCACCACACTCAGATACTCCAAAACCCATAAAATAAACCCCAACAAATCGTCAAAGAAATCCACCATTATACACAATGAACTACAAATAGTAAACAACCGGTGGTAAACTTCTCAAATCCCAAAAAACCAACCCAGTTTTTCAAGAACCAGAAACGATGAGCCCTTTTCTGAGTTCCAATTTTATCCCAGAGACATGATCACAAATCCCAACCGAGACACCAATGGGGTGAAGAAAGTGATTAAAAGGGAGAGATGGGGAGTTTGGGTAACTGACCTGTAGGGCTAAAGCAGAAAAGGGAAAGGAAGAAGACCATGAAAATGGCGTCTTTGATGAAGAATCTTGAAATCGACGGTGGAGATCCATGGCTGCATGAAACCCAGAGCTCCATTTCTCTGAACGATGGGAAAAATTAAATTAACGAGAAAAAAACGCAAACTTTCTGGGCTAAGGTTTAAGCGTGGTGGGAGCCCTGTGGCATAACATGCCAAGATTTGGTGTAGGGTCTTCCTGAATGGGAATGTGGCATTTCAAATGCGGAAAAGCAATTTATGGCGTTGGGGAGGGGGAGGGGGAGGGGGAGGGGGAGGACCATATGTGTATTGCTGGCCAACTGTGTGTAGGGATGACACCGGGTCGGGTTCAGTCGGGTTTGAGTATATTGAAACCCGACCCGACTTAGGTCGGATTCGGGTTTGATTTAGGCGAGTCGGTTTTGGATAATTATTTTTTCAGTTTTGGATTCAGTTCAAGATTCGGTCGGGTCGGTTACGGTCAAATTCGGGTTTGATTACTAATAAAAGTATTCATGAAAATTTTAAGATTGAAGTTCATTATAAATTTAAAATTTTAAAGACGACTATAAATTTAAGATATTGACAAAAATAATTATGACCCTCAAAAAAATATATAGTAAGTTTCGAATAATAATATATGAATTACAAAGAAAATAATATATGCATGACATACAAGATTAAACCACACTAAAAATGAAACACTAAAAAGGCAATAAGTTTTAAAACATAAAAAATATGTACATATGGAATATAGGAATTTAGGGTTTTAATAACTTATTAAAAGTCGGGTACATGTCGGTCGGGTCAGGTATAGGTCGGGTCGGTCAAATATACTAACCCAAATCCGACCTAACAAAAGTCGGGTTCGGTTTAAATTTTTTCAGTTCGGTTTCGAATATTTGATTTTTCGGTTCGGATTCGAATATTAGATGCTTCGGTCGGGTCGGTAAAAGTCAGATTCGGGTAGAATTGCGTCCCTAACTGTGTGAATAAGTAACCAGTAATGCTCATGCTCAATTGCCTCGTCCATGCCTTTTGCCGTTTTGATGCCATCTTTTGATATTCTGGTTTTGTAATTAATTGTACAAAACAACCAAAATTAGACACCCAATTGGAAGGAACATGATTTTAAAAACAAGGACTTAGGGCACTGGAAATACCCATGAAGCCCCGAGGCTTCAAACCGGGGCTTCAAACCTTCTCTCTCTGCCACGTCAGCTTTAACTTACCTCACAGTTTCAGTGGAAATGGGTTTGAAGCCTCGGGGCTTCAAACTGGGGTTTCAAACTTTCATTTTTAACATTTTAAATACACATCTTCTAAAATTAAATTAATAAACTTTAATTATTTAATTATTTAAAAGAATTGAAACGATAATAGTTCGTTAAAAAAATACATTCATTATAAAAAATTACATTCATTAAATAAAAAAATTAAATTCATTAAATAAAAAAATCACATTCATTAAATAAAAAAATTATATTCATGACAAAATAAAAAATACTTGAATAATAATTTTTTAAAAAAAGATGATAGATAGAGAGAAATTTATATTTATGTTAAATTTAATTTAATTTATAGAGAAGAAAAGAGGAAGAAAGAGGGTGGGGGGAAAGAAAAAGAAGGCATCAAAATGCCTTCACATTGCGTCAAACATATGACGCAGAAATTTTAACGCGGGTATAACGGAGGAGGGGGCGGTGTTTAACGTCCCCCAGGCTTCAAATGCTCCCTAACGCCGCTGGGCGTTATTAGTATTGCCACTGCTCTTAGGAAAAATTAAAATTAGTTGAAAGTATTAAGGAAGTATTTATAACTAAAAATTTATTTGAATTTTTGAATTTCAATTTCAAAATTTGAAATCTAATGATTTTAAACTCCAAACGTGTCAAAACCAGGAGTTTAAAGAGTAAGATTAAAAGTTTATTTCTTGTGTTGTGTGCTTCACCCAATGATACATAAGTATTACGGAGTATATCAAAATATAAAAAAAAGCTAGCCTATATATGAAACTAAAAGAGTAGCCACTATCACATGCAAGGTTACAAAGGATAATTAAATAGTAAAAGTAAATCACTCATTAAATAGTAAAAAACTCCATATCCTTCTCCAAATTTCTATATTTCTACTTCCACACGTGATACTTTTCCTCAAACTAGAGCATGCAAGTCTTATGTGCCTAACTTAGACAACAAATGATCTAATTGTGCAGTTGCCAAAAACTTTGTTAATATGTTATCAGGTTGATCAGCAATGGAAATGTGCATTGTTTGAAGAGTGCCTTTTCGTATTTCACCCCGGAAAAAAATAACAATCAATCTTAATGTTCTTGGTAAAATCTCGAAGAAAGGTAACTTGACACCCAACAAAAACTGTAGAACACACAGAGCAAACAACAAAAAAACTACAAGGTTTGGCATAAAGCTGCAAGACCTACGGCTATGTAACAACCCTTCAACTAAATCAGTGTAAAAATTACACCTTCAATGTCAATATACTCTATATATGAATTGACTTAATCTTCTTACACGTGATTTGACGACAAACTCTGTTTGCCTCAAACTTCTTGGTTTGTCACACCTTCTTCAAGACCCTCTCCAATAGAAGTGTTGTCAGCCTAATTCTAGAAATTAAGAATCAACTTTTGGACTTCAGAATGAGCTCACTTTCATATTGTTATAGAGTAGCTTCAGAGTATATGAGAATAGCATTTGGTTGTTTTGGATCGTTGAAAACATTCTTCATTCGCCATTGCTGTCGTCGACGAGTTAGGCACCACATCGAAACGGCTCATCATTAGACCAGTGCGGTCGACTGTTGAGACTCATTTGTTTCACAATCGACCATTACAAGTTAACTGACGGTTGACCTTCACAATCCTAGATCTTGCTCTGATACCATGTCAAGGAACTAATTCAACCAAAAACTTAACTTTTTTGTCTAATTGAGGTGTCCAGCTTACACATTAATTTGGAACTCTATATGTCACCCTCAAAGATGCATATGGAGGGGGTAATTGAATCCAAGATTGATCCCAATTAGTCAAGAGGTGCTTGTTGCTATGAGCCTTATAAATATGTAATTTTTATTTTTTATTATACAAATTTATAAATAAAATAAATTTAGAAGTAACAAGATTTTGCATATTGTTTTAAGAGTACAAAAGACTAAAATATGAATAAAACATAGAAAAAAATAAAAATAGGACCTTCATTTTTTTTAATCTAAGGTAGAACCTATAATATAAATAGTTCCATTGTATTATTCAAAAAAACTATGGATTGCTAAAATATAGTTCCACTTTGTATTATTTTTTGTCACAAATCATTATACAATAGTCTTATTTTTGAATAAATGTATGTCACTGTATCTTTTTCGGTGTAATATGTTACTTTTACTTTTGGAACACTGACAATTTGTTGTTTTTATTTTGGTGATATTTTTCCAATTTAAAATACCTAGTAGCTTGCATTGTATTTTTCTCAATATTATGTTTGATTCAAAGAATTTTAGAGAAAAGAAAAAATTAGAAAAATATTTTGATGTTATAATGAAAATGAAAGTATTACACCAAGAAACACAAATTGTTCGTAATTGATTTTACAAACGATGTCTTTAGAAATATTTGGAATATTCTACCTGTTGGTTGGGCACTCAACACATGTTTTTTATATATAATTGAATTGAACGAAACAATAACATTTCATTTGGTTTTTGTTTTTGAGTAAAAATCAAGCAAAAAAAACCAAACCTAAACTACATATCATCGAGTTTGTGTTTTTAGAATTTTCTACTTTTATAAACCAATAAAACCAAAATAAAAAATGGAACCCAAAAATCATATACCCACTTACCTGGGTGCTGAAACCAAAATAAAAAATGAAACCAAACCCACCCCCAACTTACCTGGGTGCTGATGGGGAGGGCTCCTCTGCATGAAAAATCCCAGAAATGAAAACGCTTACAAGTTCAAGCTGGACTTAAAAGTTAAAACCCAGTGCCGATCAAGAAATCGGACCCCAAATGTTTCTTCATTGACTCAGGAACTGTAGCCGTTCACTGCACTCGGGAAAAACCATTGGATTTGATTCCAATAACATGAGGTGGGAGAAGGTAAGCGCACAAGGAATGGGCGTTAGGCCGGGCAAGAGGTGGGGCCACACCTGTAACGCCATTGCTGGAGGGAAGCTTCTTTACGTTTTCGGCGGCTATGGGAAAGATGACTGCCAGACCAACCGAGTTCACGTCTTCGACTGTGGTATATTTTTGCTCGCCCTATTTCTCTCGCATTTTGTAACAGTCTTGTTCGCGTCTTCGAATGTTTTTCCATTGCTAAATTTGATTTTAGGGTTTCGATTCTTGTTTGTATTCGGTTGATTTTAGGGATTTTGTAATTCATCAGGTTAATGCTGTCCTTGAATTTTAGTTAGGTTTTCCATGATATTATCCTTTATGGGCATTTGGAGGTTGAATTGTGATATCGATTTGACTTTGTATGAGTTAAGCTTTGTTCTCAAAGATTAATACTATGGGGTACTTCAAATAGGGTTCTCATGGTTGGCATTGCTGCTAATTTTACTTTAGGGCGGTCGGCCATGTTTCAGATATTTCTACCTATTTAGCCCATTTGTGGTGGTACTTTCCCCCCCCCCCCTAAATGAGCCGGATTTCTCAGGTGTGCGTCTGAAATGGCCATATGAGTTGAATGCTTTTAAATTGTGTCTGAATTATTAAAGAATACAGAGTATTTAAAATGAGGGCAAAAGCATCTCATCGTTTCAGAAAATAAAAAGTAAGTTTTAAATGTAATTTTCATCAGTTGGTTTATGTAGATAAATTTATGCTTTTGGTAAAATTTGCCTCATCTCAGCGCATAAGCCAAAAATTAGTTGTTACGCAATGCCACCTCCAAATTTAAACAGTTGAAAGGTTTAGAAGACAGAGGAATTAGAAAAAGCGAGAGGAAAAATGCGTTGCAAGTTGCAACAGGAATGTAATTTGAAGACATCCAGAGATAGCATTAGAGCATACCAACTCATTGCATAATAGACGTGTTGAAATGTGAAAGACAGTATGGCTACCAACAACATACCTCTAAAATCCCACAAATGGGGTTTGGAAGGGGTGGCTGTACGCATAGTTGCACACCTCATTACCTCCTCCTTCCTCGAAAAGGTGCTCCAACAAAGTTTCGATAAACGTGGACTAAAACATTAAATCAAGGACATATGTTCAAAATTGGTACTGTAGGATTTTCTGGTGCTTCAACCATTGTATTTAAGCTAGAATATTCTGGCCAAAGTCTAATCTAAAAGATGTTTTGTCTTGAAACCTTTTTTTGTGACATTTCCTTACATCTTTTGTACTGCAGTTAATAGGATATGGAGTGAGCCCGCAACAAAGGGAGCAGTGCCTATGCCTAGGGACAGCCATAGTTGTACAACAGTTGGTGACAATTTATATGTGTTTGGGGGTACAGATGGGACAAGGCCTCTTGGTGATTTGCATATTCTGGACACTTGTAAGTAACTTAAATATAACTTATATAAGCAGTGCACAATAGTATTTCATCATTTAGTTTCTTCATTCCATTAAGGAGATTAATTTTCTGTTTACATACTCTTGTCCGTTGAAATATCCTTGGCATGAAAGGTGGAATCTATAGGAAAAGTTTCTTTCGGCCCCAAGCAAAGTTACCTCATGAATGGCTGAATGATGAATGAATTGTGTTTCAGTGTCTCTCTAGGGTTTATTATGACAAGTGTGGTGCTTATACCAAAAAGCAGAATAAGATCCCCCTCCCCCCCACCCCAATTTTCCTCAATTTTCTATAGTTGATTGCTTAGTAAATGTCAGAGTATGTTCTCATACTCCCGTCTCCCAAACTCTTTGGGCGTACAAGCCGATGGTGGAGTAAAGATGGTTCTCAGCGGCATAAATAATATACATTTGTAAAAGAATTTTCAAATGAACAAATACCTCTATTTGAGGGGCTTCGTCTACACGGAAGACAAAAAAGAGGAATATAGTAATATACACAGAGTTAACAGACTAAAAAAGATGGAATGAAGAAAAGTCCTAAAGAAGCTTTACAAAAGTTTATTTTACAATTTACATATATATTCCGACACTATCCAAGTGTACCTTTTCAGCTTCTAACACATGGATCTCGCCAAGTTTAAGAGGTGATGGGCCTGAACCAAGGGAAGGCCATAGTGCAGCCCTTATCGGTAGACGACTCTTTATCTTTGGTGGATGTGGAAAATCTGAGGACAGGGAAATATACTATGATGACCTTTACATACTGAATACAGGTGTGTTGCTCCCCATTTTAGATTTTATTTTGTGTTAAATACTTATTTTATGAGAGAGAGAATTGTGCATGTTCAACTGAAAAAGAAATTTGTGATATTCATTGCTCATTGATTGCAGAAACGTTCATGTGGAAACGTGTTGTACCATCTGGCACACCACCAACTAAGCGTGAGAGTCATAGCTGTTCATCGTGGAGGAACAAAATCATTGTCATTGGTGGCGAAGACACGTGCAATTTCTACTTATCTGATGTACACATTCTTGACACAGGTAGGCATTAGTTTATCACTTGATCTCTATGGCAGTTTCTATTATGGGGATAAAATATTTATGCACCATTAGTGTGTGAGTCATATACGCCAATGAATGAATCACTTCATGCCACATCATGAAAAATGAAATGAAAAGTTTGCCAGTCCTTTTTATTGAAACAACAATATCATCAACATACATGGTAATCCCACAATTCTGTCTGGGGGGTGGGTGTATGCAGACCACATCCCTACCTAGCAAAGTTAGAGAAACTGCTTCTGAAAGACAGACTCAAGCACAAAAGGAACAAATGTCTAAATTATTAAAAGTGTTATTAGAGCCATTGTTGGACTGTGACTCACCAAAAAGCTTGAGAAATGATACAATGAGAATCAGCAAATTACTAAAATCAATTATGGTTAAATTAACACGTCTGTCAGTAGCAATGGATGTGAGAGTATAGCATTGTTTCATTGCTATTTACAGTGGATCAACAAATAATTTATTAGTCGGTAAATGTAAACTAGACTACTTTGACTAGCAACAGATTGGCTGCTATCCACCATTGTCAAAGTTGTATACTACCTGCTCACATGTGATGCAGAAAAAAGTATTCTCTGTTAAATCTATTTACTGTTTTAATAATGGTAGCGTCTTTGTTTCAACAGATTTGTTTGTTTGGAGCAAATTAAACACTACAGGCCAGTTATTATCACCTCGAGCTGGGCATACAACTATTGCCTTGGGCAAGTACTTATTTGTCTTTGGCGGTTTTTCTGATGAGGAGAACTTGTATGATGATGTTTATATGCTTGATGTTGGTAAGTGTTTGAATCTTATTTAATGTACTGTTAGCTATTCATAATGGATAACATAGTATTTGGTGCATGGTAGTTTCTCTTTTCACAATTGACACAAAGGAGCAGAAAAAAATATATAGAGATAACTTTTGTGAAAGAATATCAGAATAATTTGCTGCTGATAGTGTATGGTTGGCCCAACTTGCTGAAAATACATTTTTTGAACATTTTCATAGTACTCCATAATCCATATTAGTTTTTAGTTACTGGAAAGTTCATAAATGAAAAAGCTGTTGCTCTTTGATAAAAGCTAATTGTTTTATATAGGTATGCTCAGCATAAAAAGCTTAACAGATATATTTTGAGGAACTAAATAAGAAAACCAACATACTTCTTCGCAGAAGTTACCAAAGTAGCATATAAAAGAAGATCTTAATCTTTTTAAAAGTCTCCCAAGAAATCTCTCATCGAACATACAACGAGAGACCTTTTAAGACTATTTATTATAGAAAAGCTAGACGTCCCTATCTTTTTCCATAACAAATGTGCTATTTTACTGCTTTGGTTGTATATACCGTGATAAATCTGGATCTTAAGGTGGTTATATGGCTATTATCTTTTGTCACATCTCTTCCAAATATTTGTTCTCTCGTCTAGATGCTGGTGTATGGAACAAGATTATGGCTACTGGTGATGGCCCTTCAGCAAGATTCTCAATGGCCGGAGAGTGTCTTGATCCACATTTAGGAGGTCTTCTTGTCTTTTTAGGTGGCTGCAATAAGAAACTTGAAGCATTGGATGACATGTATTTCTTACATACAGGTATTCCTTCTTTTCTTCCCTTTATTCTCTTTAATTTTATGAGAAGGCATTTTCTATTATGCGCCATTTGGTTGTCACAAGTATTACGTTCCATGGAAGTAAAAAGATGTAGTTTGATCTTCATACGAGCAAACAATATTTCCCTTTGACTAGAAAGTGGGTTTATTTTACCTGAAAATCAGGGAAATCAATTTTAGGGTGCGAGAGGAGAGAATTAGTTCAGTGACTTCCGTTTGGAAATGGAAAATACTAGAGAAAGAAAATAGCGAGGAAAGCAGAAAGGAAAGTTGAGAGGAAAGAAAATGTGTAGGAAAATAAAGAATACAGACTCAAACTTGTTTTCTTGGAACCTCAGCACATATATATTCATCACTCCAAAACAAGCAACCTTCAAACAGAGAACAGCAGCTAGCAAATATTTAAGACTAAACAGCCTCTAAACAATGCAATTAGCTTTGAGTTTGAAATTAATAAAATGTTTAATATTAAACATTCATAAGCAATGCATTCCTCAATGTTGATAACTTCATTCTGGTCTATGATATTGTTTCTAACTCTCCATAGAGCATAGGCAGCAGCCGCCCACACAGCAAACCAGATTCTCCTCTGCTTCCTGAAGCCAGCCACTCTCAGTTTGCTAATAAAATCCTGCAAATTCTTCATACTCAAACTCAATATATTTACTTGAAATATTTATTCGAACTCGTTATACCTGTTTCAATTATACTCCATTTGAAGACTAAGAAAATCCAAACATACGTAAAATATTTTTTAAAGGTTAATCAATTTTCGTCATCCAACATAAAACCAAATGTAAAAGAAATACAAGTAACTTTTCTCGGCATTTCCCCCTTCCTTTGGCATCTTCCATTATCCAAACACGCCCATAGATTCCAAGAAAAGAAAATTTATTTTCCTGGGAAATTTGTTCCATGGAAACAACCAAACGATCTCATCTAATTTAGTGTTATAACTCATATTTGTCTCAAGGGGAATGTAAACTCTTCTAAACTCATAACATCAGGGCTTGTTGGGGAAAATGAACAAAATGATAGGAGGACAGAGAAGTTATCTTTGAGAAAACAGCTTAAGTTAAAGTGCCAAGAGCAGCAAGCTTCTCTCGCAGAAGGTAAGTTTGACATATGTGAAGGTACATGTTAGCAGTGTGAATATGATCATACAAACCTGTGATTGAATCAAGTTCATTGGTTGATTTCATTTCACGGTCTATTTCCAGGCAGGGGACAGAATGTTTTTATGCATGAACACCGAAATCCTCTGGGGAAGAAAACCTTTCATGCCAAAGTGACCAAAAGTTTTCCAGATGGCTATACCATTGAAACTGTAATAGATGGAAAGCATCTCTGTGGAGTATTATTTTCCAGAAATCCAAAACCTGTGAAGTTACCTTCTGTTGATTCTGATGGGTGAGGATTATTAGTTGTTAAATTTATGTTTATTTTTTGTAATTCAGCAAGCAACCAACAGTAATGGTGATGTGTAGAAAATTATGGCTTTCCTCTGAATGATACTTTTATAAGATAGGAAAGTTGAAGCTATGGAGATTGATGGTGGTAACAAGCTGTCCAAGGATCCCGATTGTACATCCGATGCAACAACACTTGCTTGTACAGAGCAGAATGTTAAAGATACCGGGCAGGCGGATGCTCTTGGTGGGAATTTGAAAATGTCAGCCTCCCAAACAGAAGATGCTACAGTTGGAATTAGAAACCCACCCACTTCCTATGCTCCAGCCTCTCAGGAGGTTAAGTCCTTTTCACCATTTTTTTTGTGTGAAAGATATCTTAATGCAATTCTGAGTATGTCTTTATGGGTGAAATTGGTAGTCTTCACCCCACCTCCCCCTAGAAAAAATGAATTAAAAAACTTCTATTTCAACAACAAATAAATATAGATTTCATTGATTTTTATGTAGTGTACTAGTCTCTCCAGATAAAATATTTCACACAAGTTCGTTCAATGTAGTTGACCATACAAATTATGGTTCACTATTTTTTTTTGCTTTGGGGTATGATGGAATAAAGCAAAATGACTTTTTAATTGTTTGCTCTTCTTTAATAATGAAGTTAATACTGAAGTAGCAGTTAGTCAATGCAACTTTAGACGCTCATCATGGGTCATCTGGAAACAACCACAACCACTATATTTTAAACATATGGGTCAGGCTACGTAGATCCGACCCCTTACCCCTCAATGGCAGGAGCCTTTGAAGCTCTGTTATAATAATAGGAATTAGATATCGTGTTCGGAATGCAGGAATTGACTGAATTCTCGGATATCACCCAAACCCCATTTTCCTGATTCATGGGTTTTCTCGACTCTAAACATAGGCATCATGTCGGTGACACCACTTTCCAAGAATTCTTAGCAATCACAAAACAATCCAAACATGGGCATCATAAACCATCATTCAGCATGTCACCATTTCACAGATGTAAAAGAGTTGCTTGTTTCTCTGAGAATTTAATCCATAGGGATGAAGGATTTGTCTGAATGCATTGTTTAAAACAATACCTTGGCAGCTCCCTGGAACCTCAACACAATCGGTGCCATTGAAATCCAATTTGGAATCTAGTGGTGCGAATGATGTGCCTATGACTAATGCTCATTTCCCCGAGGAGAATACTTCTTCCCTAAACTAAGGTATGTATTAAAGACAGAGCTGATTATGCTTAAAATTGGTTAAGCTAATAGCAATGACTTGTTCTGTTTTTGCAATTGAAGGTTGCCATATGTTTGAAAAAATCCACCCAATATAATCCTTTCCTCTTGGTTCTCCTTAGGGTGTTTCTTGATATGGAAGTTATCAAATTGTAGAGTTGAGATTAACACGGGAAATCTAACTTGCCAGCTGGTAATTTTGCTAACACACTTCTATTATTCTTCATATTCGTAGCAATGCCATTGTACCAGTTACTTGTGTTGTTTCTTGATATGCGTGTACCATTGTAGGACTTAATACCTGATTTAGTCCAATCATAGAAACTAATACTCAAATTTATCCTCAACTTTCTTTTGGACTAAACATTTTTTTTTGTCTTAATTTAGTTCGTGTATATGTATGTTTATAATAAGATGGATATTTTTGCATGTTTGCTAAATTTAGACACGATTTAGGATTCAATTTAGACGCTTTATACTGATAATGACGGCTAAATTCTCCTTGTTTTGCAGTGAGGGATTATTCTATAATGATAGGGAGGACCAATTTTGTAGCATAGAGGCTCTTCCCTTGTGATGCCATACATTTCACCGGCCAGAAAAAGGTTTAGCTGGGTTGGTAAGCTAGCCAAACTAGTAGTTCTCATTTCCATGGTGACCTTACCTCTTATGAGGATTGATTTCATGAGCAAATGTGGGGTACAAAGTTAACAAATAACCTTTTTTGTTATGTTTCTTTTTAAACTACGCATTATTGTGGTATATGGAGTAATCTTTCTATTCTTCACTATGTCAATGAGTGGAAGACTAGGCAAAGGCTGTTTACAGTGTCCTCTCTTACGCCTTTGTGAAGCCAAATTCCGTCCAATGCTTATGTCAATGACTGGAAGGCCATGGAAAGATAGAATTGGGCAATAAGGATGGATCTTGGAGGAAGAAACCCGACCTAACATGCTCAAAGAATGTATGAAAAGACAATGATAAGATTACTGAACCCAAGTCTCATGGTTCGCTTGGTGAGTTTTGGAGATATGATAAGATGCGGGTTATGAAATTTCGAAGAAATGATATGAGTTTTGAAATCTGAAACAAATTTATTTGAAAAGATTTAAAATTATGATTTAATTAGTGATAAGCGGGGTGACCATCAACGGTGGTGGTAGGCGGTGACAATGGAAACCTGTGTCGGAGAATAATCAACGGTAGAGAGAGATATCAAACCTCCATATTGATATCTTCCAAATTCAAGAGATATCGAACCCTTCATTTTGAAGATTTATGATATCTGAATGTATTAAATTCGATATCTCTTTTGACTTCACCAAGCACCATAAAAAATTTTGATATCCGGAGATATCAAAATTTATATCTTGTTTACACACCAAACATACCCTGAGTGAGTCCTATAACCCCTCACTTGTGTTTTTTAATGCAATTATTCTCAACTTTCATCTCTAGATATTTGTTCAATTTTGAGATTTTTTTACAATCACAATTTATCTTGGACCCATAATTATGTACTCTCTCTGTCCCATTTTAAAGTGCATGTTTTTCTTTTTTCTCCGTTCCAAAATAAGTTGTTTATTTCTTGTTATCGTAAACTTTTATGAGTAAAATACATAAACTATCCCTAGAATAAGTCACTCTTCTCCATCTTATCTTCTCATTCATCGTCACCCCGCATAAAAAGTAATGACAATTTTAGAAAGTCAACTCTATTTTTTTCTTCCTCAAATATGCCTCAAAATCAAAATGAATGATTTAAAATGGGACGGAGGGAGTAAAGATTATATAGTATATTAATTAGATAAATTAATATTTTAAAAGTATTTTATAAGCTAGATTTAATAAAATTATTTTTATATCATTATTTAATATATGGAGTGGATATTATTTAAATAATGATTAAAGTGGTAGAATATTTTATACCAAAAAAAATTGATGTCATGTTATTACATTGGGCATCTATGATGTTCAGATTGAAAATTAGATGATTTTTATCTTCAACTCCCTCTATATGCCCTCCAAGTCTAGCTTGAACCTACCTAATGCACCTTCGAATCATTGTGAAGTGAATCCTCAATTTTGTTGACCTTGCAATCAAAATTTTGATCTCTAAGTCAACAAAATGTAAGGGATGACAACTGTTTCGAATAACGTTAAAGATTAGCGTTAGCATTTTAAATAAAGTTCTAACGATATAGATTACTTTGAAAACGTTAACGTTAAACGCTGTCCGTAGATAACATTTTCAAAACGCTAACGCTAATCTCTAGCGCTGTTTCCAAACAAGCCCCAAACATCTCTAAGCTCCAAAAATACTATAGACTCCAAATCGCGGAAAATGATCGAGAAGAATTTGAGAGAGAAGAGGAGAAAGAGATATGAAAAGGAGATGGGAAAAGGGCTTGGAAATAACAATTTGATATCTTTTCAAATAAAGTAAGAACATCCCAATTTATAGAAAAGATAGAAATTCTAGTCTTGTCGGTTCACAACAACATCATGGGAAAGAACCGAAAAGAAAACCCTTGAAGGAGTGTCATAATCCCACTCATACACAAAAATATTAAATAATGAACTAATTATAATAACTATGAGTATGCCAAACATAGTCCCGCCCAAAACTTTAGCTAGCATACCACGGTGGTCATCCCACGTATGTAGCAGCAGCACCTGAACAAAGAGAAACATATCCAGCAAGAAACACAACCATCAAGGTATAGTAATGATGAACCTGAAGCAACATATCCAGCACCCAAAAATTGATTTTACCTTATTAAGTTTTTTTTATTCTTTCCATGCATGAACCCTAATTTAAATCTGCTTTAATGTAAATTTTTATGAGATATAAGTCGTCATAAAAGTAATAATATCGTTGTATGGCAATAATAAATAAAATAACTTATGCACTTGTATATATGTAGTAATTTTTTTACACCATCCGATCCGTAAAAAATTATTTATTGGCATTGGAAGTTCACTTAGTTGCAAGGTGTTAGTGATCACGTAAGGACGGTGTGTTTGAGGTTTTTGTAGATGTTGATGTTGCCATTAGAATAGGGGTTGAGAAATTTGAAATTTTAGTTCTTTGATTGAGGTAATGTATATATGTTGTTGCTCTTATTAATTACTTTTTAAGGAAAAAGTGGAAGAGATTGAATTGGGAGAAAGGAAGCAAGTAGTAGAGTAAAATCCAACTGCTACAAATTAGAGCTATAATATATATATATATATATATATACACACACATATATATTATTGTCATGCGTTTTTTAGAAACTTGAGCCGCAAATGCCCTTCGAAACGTCAGAAGAGCAAACAAAAGAGAGCATAAAGAAAAAGTGTTGCACACGCCCAAGAGAGTTCTAAGGATTGAACAAATTAACCTGAGAAGAAGATACTATGAATGACGAACTCCGCAAATTCTTGTATTTTATTTTAGTCATCCTGCATCATCATCATCAAAGTAGAGGTTTTCCATATTCAAAATGGCAGTGTTAGAAGATTGGAATATATATGTAATAATCGTCAATTTTAGGTTTCATTAATTGGCCATACTTGAAGTTATAGTGTGTTTTTGGTACCTTGTCTGAGACGAACATGCGATTCTAATATATTGTTAAGATCTCCCTTCAAGGCCATGCTGATATCGTCTATGATCACATCCTCTAATAGTGGTGTTCGCGAGACCCCAAGAGAAAACATCTTCATTTGATGGCATCCCTTTATAGTTACTCCACTTAAGTCTGGGAATTGAAAGGTCTGATTTTTCAAACAAAATCCCTCTAAGCTCGGTAGAGCATCAAGTTCCAGAGACCACAATCCACTGAATGTGATTCCTGCTCCTCCTACTGCATCTTCACTCTCATTTCTCACGATTTCCTTCATCTTTTTGCAGTCGTTTACCACCAAGAGAGATAGATTTACCAAGCTTTTGGCAGTTGAATCTGTGAACAAATAGGTCAGCTGATGACAGCCGTACACCTTTAAAGACCTTAAATTTCCAAGTGAAGCATAAGACAGTGTCAGCTTTTCCAAGTGAGCTCCTAGACTTATTAGATGAAGTGGCTGTGACTGAGAAGAATCATCATCATTACAAAATGCACGTTGTTGTGGTTGGGATGAGAATATCTCCTCAAAGTCACTATCTTCCACTTTGAGCCGCCAAAGCTTTGGAAATCTATCAAGAAAATCACATGGAAAGGATTCTCCAAAAAAGCCTCCTAGTAAAAGAGAATCCACTTCATCCAAGAGATTTTTCTCGAATGGGTGGTTTTTTATGAGAGCCACATCTTTTTGGCTTAATGATAGTGTTCGTAAATTAGGAATGACCTGTAGAGAATAATTAATTGGAAAATGTTAAAGAGTATCCCACGTCGGAACTCACCGAGAAAATAAACCGGTATATAAGCTCTTGAGTTGAATTAAGTAATAGATTGGATTCAATCTTTTAACGTGTGGTTCAATCCAAGTGTCTTATTGCCCAATCCAGTTATCCTTATCCCATCTTAAATTCTACTCCGTATTAGTTTCAATTAGTTTCATTTACCCTCTTACCGTTTTCTTAGTTAGTCCCATCTATGTAAATAACATTTAAATTAAATCTAATAGCTAAAATTAGGTAGTTACCTCTTCATCACTGTCCTCTTCAATGAAAATAACATATCTAAACAAAACCTTTACAAATACCTAATATAGTAAATTAATGTGGTCTAGCTGAAAAACATGAATTTTTTATACATCTATTTGCTATATTCTAATTTAAAATCTTAACCTCATTTTATAATTCTAAAATGATAAAGAACTAGTACATCCCATTATTTTTAAAAATATAGTCCGAGGTATCTTAAAATATCAAAAAAGCCACTCCGGAGTGACATTCCGTCTCTTTCTCTGTTAATCTCCGGTCTCCCTCAACTTTTCTCCTTCTTCCCCATTTTCGATCTTCTTCTTCTCCTCCTCCTCCTCCTCCTCCTCCTCCCCCCCCCTCCGCCTTCGGATCTCATCCAGCTCTCCACCCTCCCCTTTTTTCTTCTTCTATTTTTTTTGTTTTGAATTCTTTTTTCTTCTTATTCTATTATTATTATTATTATTTGTTATTAATTATTATTATTATTATCAAAATTAATTATTATTTTTACCACTCTAATTTTTAAGAAAACTATTGGAGTAGCACTTATTATTATAACTTCATATTTATTATTATTTTCTTCTTATTCTATTATTATTATTATTAATTACTCCGAATTATTTTTATTTTTAATTATTAATATTATTATTAAAACTAATTATTAGTTTTACTACTCTTTTTTAAGAAAAATAACAGTAATTTTTATTTATAAAAATAGCACTTATACAAAAAACACTTATTATTATTAATAGTATTATTTATTAAAAGAAATTATTTAATAATTTTACTACTATACTTTTTAATAAAAATAATAGTACTTATTATTATTACTTTGTATTAATTATTATTTACTTCTTAGTATTTTACTTTTCTGCTATTGTTTTAATATATAATTATTTTTATTAAAAATTAATGAGTAGTTTTATTACTCTTTTTTTAAGAAAAATAAATCATTATTATTTATAAAAACAGCACTTATTATTTAAAATAAAAATTAATATTATCATTATTAAAAAATTCTTAGTACTTTCACTATTCTAATTTTTTGTTATACGATGTTTTTCGTATTAGTCACGCAGTAGTCATCGATAGCCGCCATTATGAAATACAACGTATAATTTATAACAAAGTGAATAAATAATCTTAATTTTACAAACTATACATAAATATATCATACTAAAATTAATTTTTAATTGAAGCTTAAAAATATTTTAACCTTCTTTTATGCAAGTGAAAATTGGAAATTGGAAAAGGTCAATGGGGGCATACAAAGTAAAACAATAGAAGAAAATAAAATAATAAGAAGTAAAGATAATTATTATTGTTATTTTTCTTAAAAAAAGAGTAATAAAACTAATAATTGATTTTTAATAATAATAGTAATAATTATTAATAAAAATAATACGGAGTAATTAATAATAATAATAATAGAATAAGAAAAAAATAATAATAAATATGAAGTGAAAAAGAATAAGAATGGTAAAACTATTAATTAAATTTTTAATAATAATAATTAGTAACAAATAATAATAATAATAATAATAATAATAATAATAATAATAATAATAATAATAGGTAAGAAGAAAAAAAGATTTTAAAAGGAAAAAGAGAAGAAGAAAAAATGGGAGGATGGGGGCGGGATACGATTCAAAGGTGGAGGAGGAGGAGGAGAGGAGAGAAGAAGAAGAAGGTCGAAAATGGGGAAGCAGGAGGGGAAGTTAATGGAAACTAGAAATTGACGGAATAGACGGAATGTCACCCCGGAGTAACTTTTTTGATATTTCAAGGTACCCTGGAATACATTTTAAAAAATAATGGGACCTGGCAGTTCTTGTCACAAAATCTAGGGTACCCCGTAGCAATTTTTTCCATCTATTTGCTATATTCTAATTTAAAATCTTAAACTCATTTTATAAATTCAAATCTTATAATAGTATAGCTATTTTGTAAATTATTAGGGAGTACATAAACAGAGTAATGAATTAACAAACTAACCTTTTCAGCCAAGAAGGGCAGTGTATGAAGATCTTCAAATTCATCTTTTTCACCCAATTCTGTAATACTTTTCATTTCGGTGCCAAATACTTTTACATTCTCACATTGAGACACCATTAGCGATGTGAGTCGTGGCCATTCAAATGTACATCTTTGTGGACAAAAACCCTTGAGATCATGTAACTTCACCAAATCCAAAGACTCTAAACGATGAAATTCGAATTTCGGAGATTCCTCTAAACTCTTATCCTCAAGTCCTTTAGCTACTGATGATGCCATAAAAATGTATTCTAAACTTTTACATTCATTGACACTTAGTCTTCGGAGAGACGAGAAACATACAATTCTATCATCAAGGTGTGCCTCCCCCTCATCATCCATAACTGGACCAAATATTGCTTTTACATATTGACAATTATGCACCTCCAGATGTTGCAAAGTAATGCTCAAGGATCTTACCAAAGGTGTGGGTATCGCACATTCAGATAAGAAGTCACAACTGTCAAGAGTTAAATGCGCCAATCTGCTAAAAGCCATGCGGTTTGAAAGGTTTTCCATCCATAGGCTTCTCATCTCAGGGCACAACTTCAAATATTTTCTCTTAGCAATCAAAGTAAGCAATATATTAAAGGTTGAAGTCACGAGTTACTATCAAAACCACAACAACATTACTGGTTAGGGAGTTTGTAAATAGATGCCCAAGCACAAAGAGAGAAAAGCACAGCTTCTTAGTGAAAAATAAGAGAGGAAAAGAGCTGTATGTAGTTCTTGAGCAGAAAAAGAGAAATGTTATTTGCTAGTGGTTACTTTGTATGTTGTAATATTATGTTTCAGGTGTAACAAAAATATGGAGTACTCTCTCCGTCCCAAAAGAAAAGCCTCTTGGTTTGACTTGGCACAAAGTTTGAAGAAAGTGAAAATGTGTGAGTGAAAGTGATGCAAATGAGAGAAAGATTGTCCACTACACTCTCAACACGATTTTTACCTCTGGTCTCTTTCATCATCATATCCGCCTTCTCTACATCAATTTCCTATCATTACCTTTTCCATTCGGAGAATAGAAACTTCTAGACATGAGGAAGTTTCTAGAACCCTAATCTACCCATGGAGCCATGGAGGAGTAGTATAAATAGGGAGAGTCCCCTTCACTTCCAACAATCAAAATGAAAAAAGAAAAGCAATCCACTTATAAAATGAAAAGTCTCTTAGAGTGTGAGAGCGTAAAGCTTGGGAAGTCTTAATCCTCAAGCTTGAGTGAGCCACCATAGTGTGAGTCAGTCTTGTAAACACATTCTTGTAATCCTACTATTCTTTTGTATAGTGGAAGAAACTCCACTTTGCAGAATTATAAACTCTTATTCTCTCACTTCTACATCAATTTCTACGTGCCTATCTTAACTTCATGATGTGAGAAAGATCGAGCATTTTATAAACTCTTGTGCTCTCACTACTACATCAATTTCGAGCATTTTGTTTAGATTAAATTTTGTGAGCAAAGTTCATTTAGTTATTATATTAATAAAAACATACATAGTACAATCCCACAAGTGGGTCTACAGGCATACCTTACCTTAAAAAGGTAAAGAGTCTGTTTCTATAAGCTCTCTAACTCAAGCGCAAAATACGTACACATGTTAATATATTTCGAATTTATTACTAAATTAGAATATAAAATGATATTTGCACTAAAATAGTACTAAAACATATGTCCTTTCCAATGTAGTATTTAAATTTTTTTATTCCCTAAATAGTACTTGAATAATGTGAAACAATGTATGGTGGATATTTAGTTTGAACAAAGTCTAGTGATGGTGGACATTTACTTAAACAATGACCAATGGACATTAAACAATGATACTACATTGGGAAATAAAAACATATCGTACTACATTGGGAAAGTAACTATGTTTTAATACTAATTAGGTAAATTCCCCGAATATAAATTTATAATCAATACATTTATTTTGAAAATCATATATTTTTTATTAATTTATTTTAGTAATAGTAAAAGTTGCCCTTAATATTATCAAACACTAACCCTTAACACTACCTCAACACAACCACGTTGTCCAAGTTGTAGCGATTATCCTTGCAGCCCTTTACCCTGCGCGGCCATCGGCCATCAATGTAAGGACATTTGAATATTGTGGACATTATTCTTTTCCTACACAAATACAAGAATGTTGGGTTCCTTAATGGGAGAAATTCTAAAAAATTCAGGAGCTCTATAGAGAAGTCAAAAATTTTATAGAATGGTCCGAAGAACTCTAGAAAAGTGTAGAACTCTCTAGAAGCTTATAGAAGAGTTTGGAAGCCTCTGGAATATTCTAGAGAAGTGTGAAGCCTTCTAGAACCTTATGGAAGATTATAGAAACTTCTAGATATGTGAAAGTTTCTAGAACTCTAATTTGCCCATAGAGGAGTAGTATAAATAGGGAGAGTCCCCTTAACTTCCAACCATCAAAGTGAAGAAAGCAATCCACTTGTAAAGTGAGAGATTCTTAAAGAGTGAGAGTGTAAAGCTTGGGAAGTCCTAATCTTTAAGTTTGAGTGAGCCGCCATAGTGTGAGTCAATCTTGTAAACACATTCTTGTAATCATACTATTCTTTTGTATACCGGAAGAATAGTAGGATAATATCATGTGCTACAAGAGGCCCTTCCATGCTTTTAATCACGAAGATGAGGGTAATTTTGTCAAATTAATTTTTTTATAAATTTTGTTTCATGCTTCACATTCCGCATAGTATGCGAGTGTTTTGTGTGCTTCATTCAACAGTTCGTTGACTATAGGGACTATTTTGCAACGTAACTTTTGTAAGTACAAGGAATATTTACCAACTAATAGAACACCAAAAGGACTGATTATGCATTTAACTCAAATAACATACGATAATTTGGTACATTTATATTAGTAATAATAAATTACTAATTGTTTAGATGCTAGTTGGGAAAAGTAAACAAAAAATATTGTGAAAGTATTTTTCTTGGATGTGGCCCACAAAACTTGTCACTTCTAAACAAATTTCAACTCCCAAATTTTCAATTTCCAGAATTTTTCTTAAACGTTGTGAAAGTACAGATGTTTTTTTATGGGACAAAAGGGGTGGTATAGATATTAGAGGGAGAGTAAGTATGCATTCATACCTGTGATACCAAAAAATATTGAAATGTTTTGGGAAGGCTGCCATTCCAAAGCGTTTCTCGGCTTCCCTCGCCTTCTTCAAATGTGACACCTTTAAGATTTGGTGTATGTACATCTCCTTCACAGAACATGCTCATTCTTGGACAATATCTAATACATACTTCTTCTAATGATGGAAACTTGAAGCTATAGTTAGAGTTGCAGAAGCTCCTCAAACTTGGCAAATAACCAAGTTCCAAATATTCTAATTTCTGAAAAACAATAATCTCCATTCCACTCAGATTATCATCATCCTTTTCCAGCAGTTGTTGCTCTGCCACAACTTCCTTCATTTGGTCGCAACGACTTATTGTCAACCTTGTGAGCTGCACCAAGGCTCTGGATGTTAATGACGTCAGCAAACTCATCATTTTTCCACAAGAATTTACTTCGATTTCTGTAAGATTGGTGAAAGAAATGTAGGATGTCCCCAAGTTTATTAAGTCGGGACAGTCAGAAACACAAAGAAATTGAAGATTTTGGAGAAGGAACACCGGTGGAGTACTCTCATCCCAAATATGCTCCAAGTTATACATTTCATCAAAAATCAATGTTGTAAAAGATGCACCCACTTCATCATCCAGAGGAGGCTTCGGACGTGATGATGATGATGATATAAGCTCTTTCATGTACCCTTTCAACACTAGCCTCTGTAAATTTGGAAACTTACTCTTGTACAATCCACGAGGAAAAGTAGTAGTTACTGACTCATCATCACCATCCAAATATAGAGATAGGTATTTAACATTGGAAAAGCAGTTGTTGGGAATTTGGCCGTCCCATACCATCTTCGCAAATTTTCCCTGGCAAGTCAAGCTCTTCATATTTTGAACCACCTGAACAACATACCCCCAAGACACATTGAGAATACGATGTGGATTAGAGTTAATAAAATTCCTCTCTTCATACTAAAACAATATAGTTATTGTCACTTACTATTTTTTGCAGACCTTTTGGAATATTTTTTAAATTTATAAAATATATTTTTAAATCCTTTTGAAAATAATTTCGGTCAAATATCCTAAACAACAGACAATTTAAAATGGGGCAGAGTATTTATTTATTAATTCACCAATTATATCATATTTTATCTCATCGTAAGATAAGCGTAAACTAAAAAAGTTACACTCAAATTATACTTACCTTAAACGCTAGCATGATTAAGGCCTTGTTTGGGAACAACGTTTCTGATTAGCGTTAGCGTTTTAGATAAAATTATAATGGTGTAGATTAATTCTAAAAAAGCTAATGTTAAATGTTACCGTCAGATAGCCGCCCCAACTCCCCTGCCTCCACTCTCTACCTTGCCAAGATAGGGAGGGGGCAAGGGCGAGGTTGGGGTGGGAGGGTTTGGCAGGTGGTTAGCGGTAGGAACCACCATTTTTACCAACAAAGCATCATAGATGCCCCAAACGAACTAGTGTAAACAATTGATGTATAAATAACTGAACAAACCCCTATATATGCATCACGATAGTCTGAAAACGCATCATTCTCATATTCTCACAGTAAGGATATTCTTATCTGAACAAACCCCTATATATACATACATTTATATACATATGTACATATATACATACATACATACACATACATACATACATACATACATACATACATACATACATACATACATACATACATATATATATATAAGGTATTGATTTGATGGATAATAAATTGATAGTATACCTTTTGGTGAGGAAATAGAGGATACTCCTCTTGCAACTCTAATGAAGGAAACATACTCGTCAGCCTCTCACATTCCTTAATCTCTACTTCTTCGAGACATGAGAAGGACACCGTCTCTTGCGGCCAATTGCTCCACACATGCTTCAGTTCTGGCAACTTGTACAGGAACAGCTTTTTCAATGGGACACTAATCAATGCAGGTGATTGTATCTCCTCACCGTTCAATTCTTCAAAATCAAACACCACCTCCAGCATATCACAACGTCCAACCACTACTTTTTCCAAATGCTTCAAGGATTTGAGTACATGAAAGGGGACCAATCTCCCCGCGAAGCCACAATTTACGACTTCCAAAGTATTTAAGTTGGTGAATGAGTTTTCTGGAAGTTGGTCATCCCATATCAATGAAATCGTTCTGTTTAACTCACTTAGATCCAATTTCTCTATCTTCTGAAAGGAAATCTATTGAGAGAAATATATTACTCCGTATGAGCATCATATTAAATAAACTAGTTTTAGCTAGTGCTTTCATTACAACACATTCTTATAAAACTATATTTTAATCCAAATGTATACTTTCATTTATTTTAAATTTCTAATAAAGTGTTTATGGTATGTCTTATATAAATATTTCTCTTTAGCTATTACTCCCTTATTTCTAATTTTTCTTTTCAAATTGTCCCACATTGAAACTTGTCATTCTTTTCAAAGAATGAATTTGGTGGTCTATCTTATTGATATACAAACTAATGCTCCACACTTTTTATAAATTTAAAAATATGTCATAACAAATTCAAATGCACAAATTTATACTCAAAAAGTTATTTTTTGTTTGTTGTATTTAAGAGATGGATTTACCTATATGATACTAAAACATAGTGACTTTTCCAATGTAGTACCATATGTTTTTATTTCCCAATGTAGTACCACTGATCATTGTCCATTGGTCATTGTTCGAGTTAATGTTTAGCGTCATTAGACATTGTTCAAACTAAATGTCCACCATCACTAGACATTATTTCCACCACTAGATATTATTCAAGTACTATTTAGGGAATAAAAAAGTTTAAATACTACATTGGGAAATGACATATGTTTTAGTACTATACTACTGTACTATTTAGTGCAAATTTTACTATTTAATATCTATTCTAGATATATATATATACACAAACAATACATACATACATACATATATATATATATATCTGTGTGTGTGTGATGCATAGATCTTTATAAAAATCAACATGTAGTAATTGAAGAAATTAGATATACAAAAGGTAGTATTTATATTTTTTTAGTATTCTAAGAAATTAAAAAGTAACATTTTTAAAATTATATAAAATAGAATCCGGAGACTAGGACCGGTCCTAGTCGGACTAAAAGAATTTCTATTTTTCAATACCAAATCGATCTCATCCTAAATAATATCTATCTTTCTAATAGACTAGTCTGATCCGACCAGTGACTAGTGTGGTCCTTTTTATAATCTATATCTTCAACTACTGAATTGCTTTATTGCTCTTCCGTTCCTCCTCCGCGTTAATAATTCCTCTATAATGCTTTTCCAAGAGTTTGGTGTTCCATGTTTATTATGGTTTTCCCCTTCATCTAATCTATCTATCAATAAAGTAATTATTCAGTCTTTGTGACTTAATGATTTCGAATTTTTTGGTTTCAGATTCATTTGTTTCAATTTTTGTATTTTACTCCGTAGATTCTACAAATGTATATTTCGGAAACATTTGTGTTTTAAAAATTTCCAATTTTTGTTTCAACCCTATTTTTCTTTACAACAACAATAACATTAACCAATTCCTCAAAGGATTTATTTTTCTTCAATCCTAAATCTTTGTTTTACATCTTCAATTATGTTTCTTTATTCCGACCTGCCTAATTTATTTTTGCACCGCGATTCACTTTTTCTTCCTCTCATTTATGTTCAAGTTAGTGGAGTAATAAACTATGAGTGGGGCTTCGTTGACACTGGCCAATGGTAGCACTTGCGGTGCCACTGTATTTTTGCACGTACTCCAATCCAAAAATTGGTGGTTCTTACAACTCTAACCCACCCCCAAAACCCCCCACCCCAGCCCCGCCCTAAGCCTCCCTCCAAATGTTGGCTATTATGCAATACATTTGGAGGGGGCTTAGGAGGGCTAAGGGGTTTAGGGTTAGAACCATCAATTTTTTGATTGGACCACCAGAGTTGCTCCAGAAATGCAGTGACACTGTTGGCCGGTGTCAACGGAACCGTACATATATACTATTGATATTTGTTATTGTTGTTGTGATTATTATTAAGTCAAAACTATTACTCCCTCCGTCCGGAAATATTCTTCTCATTTGACTTTTCTTGATCAAAGTTTGTAAACTTTGACTATGATATGTGAAAAAAAATACATTGTATTACGATATAACTTTAATATGAATATATTCATTTTGAAATATAGTTTTCAAATATTAAATTTTTATAAAATATATTCATGTATAAATAAAGTTATTAGTGCTCAAAGTACAATCTTGGAGACCGTAAAAAGTCAAATGGGAAGAATATTTTCGGACGGAGGGAGTAATTCATATTAAGATTCTTTAATTAATTCATTCATTCCTGGTTACATTTCCAGTTTCTACTTTTTTTATTTTGTTTTTGAATCCTTATTTTTATAGAACTAGGCTATGAGTGTTCATTTCCATTTCATATTCAATACTCCCTTCCGTCCACCTAAGATCTTCTCATTGCGCGTTACGAGACTTGACCGACTTTATTGTCAATTCAATTTATTAGAATATATGGGTAAAATTTTAATATAAAATATATGTAGTAATAAACTACATGAAAAGTTCTACAAAACTAGAGGTGACAACACTATATTATTTTATGAAATGAGTAGTAAAAATAAACAAACAAAGTAAATAAAGTTTGACCAGTATCTGGGAAGATCTATAGTGGACAGAGGGAGTAATTTACACCACTGCTCCCAGAAATTACTCAATTTTACACCAATATTTCAGGCTTCAAATATATGATATTTTAAATGGTGACTAGACAATTATTAAGTATAAGTTGATAATTAGTTTAAAAAAATTAAAGTTATTAATGGCGAGCACCATTTGCGCTTATGCGCCAAAGGCGCTGTGGCAAGGTCTTTCCGCCATACCTAGTAGGGGCGAGGCATTTTACGCGAGGCGCGCCATGGCGGTCGCCATTCATGCCTGGATTTGTGGAGAGATGCGTGCGCCATCTTAGCTAGATCCGTAACTCTTCTCTTTTTCTCCCCTTCTTTTTTTCAATTTACAATTACGTATTGCCCTAGATCCTACCACACGTGGGAAACCGACCTTTCTACTTTATCGTGCTTCAAACGGATGATCTTTGAGAGAAGAAAAAAAGAGATCAAAGCCAAATATAATTTGCCTTAGTTTTTCAATTAATGTATCTTTTTATTATTGTCACTTTCTTTTTTTTTAATTTAATGAATGTAATTTTTTAAATTATTGTCGTTTCATTTTCTTTAAATTTAATAAATGTATTTTTTAAATTATTCTTGTTTCAATATAATTAAATAATAAAATAATTAAATTTTATTTATTTATTTTTAGAAGATGTATATTTAAAAATGTAAAAGATGAAGGTTTGAAGCCCTGTTAAAGCTAACGTGACAGAGAGAAAAATTTTAAAGCCCCGATTTGAAGCCCTTAGGCTTCACGGGTATTTCCAGTGCTCTTATTATTAATATTATTATTACTATTTATTATTATTATTATTATTGTTATTATATATGTTCGCCATTTGAATGCCCGCCTCTCACCTGCCCCTCGCCACACGCCATTAATAACTATGACAAAAATAAAGAAAATACCTTGAATGCATTATAATTACCTCCTCCATGCCGATTTAAAATAAAAACTGTGTTCAAACTAAAAAATAAAGTGTTTATTTTTTATTGGACAAATTATGAATAGTATTTATGATAAAAAAATTAGGGAATTTTAAAGTTGATATAGCACTAAATTCATATTTTAAAGATCTCCAATGAATATAAATTTGATTATAAAATACCTATTTTAAAATTCTTTGTTTTTCTGAAACACTATTTTTATTTATTTTTTTTATCACTCCTTAGTTACCAACACATACTTAATAATTTAAAATTTTCATTTAAAATGCAACGTAATCCGCATAGTTAGCATTCCGGAGTATTGGTGTAAAATTGAGTAATTTCTAGTAGTTGTGTAGATTATTGAACTTCAGAGTATCAACGTAAAATCACAAATTTCTTGGAGTATTTATGTAAATTTTTCCATTTAAAAATAATGTCCAAGTAATTTATTTTTCAATTCAGAAAACGTATTTTAAAAATTTTGATTTGTGTTGCTCTCTGTCTTTAGTGTCTTTTGCATTTCTCAATTTCTAATAAAAAATTGATATTTTCCGTTTCTTTTTTAAGTTTTAAAACTATTTTAGAGTTATTGAAGACTTGAGCATATACTCTACCATGAAATGAGAAAGAATTAATAATTTGGCTGTAATGACTACAGAGTACAGACAATTTCCTTATCGACAATATTGCTTATGAAGATCTAAACTAAGATTTTGTTACTGTCATTCGAACACAATTAAAAAAATTAAATTCAATTATTAGATTATATTTAATGAAATAACCAATATGATTACTTTTGGAATATCATACTAACTTTTATTATTTAAAAATTTTGGGCCTAAATTGTTAAATAGCATTAGTCTTCTGAAATGATTGGGCGGGTCTGTAAGAGCACTCGAAATACCCATGAAGCCCCGGGGCTTCAAACCTTCTCTCTGCCACGTCAGCTTTAACTTAACTCACAATTTCACTGGAAATGGGTTTGAAGCCCCAGGGCTTCAAACTGGGGCTTCAAACCTTCATTTTTTACATTTTAAATACACATCTTCTAAAATTAAATTCATTAAATTCCAATATTTAATTATTTAAAAGAATTGAAACGAGAATAGTTCATTAAAAAATTATATTCATTATAAAAAATCACATTCATTAAATAAAAAAATTACATTCATTAAAATAAAAAATTACATTCATTATAAAAAACTACATTCATTAAATAAAAAAATTACATTCATTAAATAAAAAATTACATTCATGAAAAAATAAAAGATATAGTTGAATAATAATTTTTAAAAAAAGATGATAGAGAAATTTGATTTATAGAGAAGAAAAGAGGAAAAAAGGAGAAAAAAGAAGGAAGAGGCGTTATCACGCCTGCGAATTGCGTCAAAACTATGACGCGAAGTTCTAATGCCGGGATAACGAGGGAGGGGGCGGTGTTTAACGCCCCCCGGCGTGAAAATGCCAATAACGCGGCTCGGCGTTATGAGTAGTACCACTGCTCTAAGAGAGCTAAATTAGAGTTAAAAGAATAATAATAAGTTTATATATGAACGTACCTTGCTGTTGAAAAGTGATTTACTTTTTGCATTAATCTCCTCCTCCTCCTCCTCTTGCTCGTGGAATGCCGAAAGCATTGGCAAATCTCTCAAGTTCAAAGAACGCAATGCATCAAACACAATGGCATCAGTTGAATCTTTATGAGTAGACCCCACAATGGCTTTTATAGATTTGCAACCAACGACTTCAAGATGTTCCAGTCCCACACTTTGATGACGAAATACTGTCCCGCCCAAAACGTTAGTTTTGACGTTTACATCATGTAAATATAAGCCTTGAACTTTTTCCAAAAGCTTTTGCATCTCATCATCCAAATTCACACTACACATTCGCAAATGTCCGAGAACAACCATTATCCGTCCGAGAACAACCATTATCCGTCCACATCCGCCTCCGTGCATGTCCATTAAATATCTTGAATCTCTCCAAAGGCATTTCAATGAACAAGTCTTCTGGCACAGCAATGTTTTGGGGAATATCGATGTTTAAATCATAGAGATTCGTCAAATGCCTTAACTCATCAAGGCTTGCATTCCTACTCTCTTTGTTGGGTCCTTCAACTTCCCATCGGGCGGAAGCTCCATTCCATGTTCAAAACCTCTAATCTAGTCAAACTAGATAAAACTTTTGGTGGAATCACTTCTAAACCGCAATGGGATAAATCCAACTCTTGCAGGCATCTCAACTGTGCTAATGCGCCCGGCAATTGCCTAATATTAGACCCAGCAAAACTAAGAACTCTTAAACTCTTCAAATTCCCAACCTGGGATATGTCTTTCAATAGACAAGATTCCAGACACAATGTTCTAAGCTTTTGTAGGTGGCCAAGTGTTGACAAGGACGAAAAATTCACACCGCTAAATCCCATCGCTCTGAGTTCATTCAATGATTTAAAGAAATTGTCTGGAATTGTCAACTCAAAGTCTACACCATTTAGCAAGAAGAATTCAAGTTTGGGACAAGGCAACTCACCTGGAAGTATTCCATCCCATTTGTCCAAGACCAATCTAGTGCAGCCTTCTGATATGTCACCTTGCCCTCCTTTAAGTCTCTGCGCACGGGGCTCTTGTTCTTCAAGTGCAAAGTCACGAAAGAGGTCATGCATTGTGACACGATCATTAGAAAAGCTATCAAGCAACAAACTTGAGTCCTTCAAATCAAGTATATCTTCATCCAATGTATCATGAGCATCTTTCATGGAGTGTGCACCTTCAAGTAAACCTAAACCCACAGCATACCTGAGTAAGTCTTTAATCAAAGGGTCGTGAGACAGCACGGCTGAGAGTAGGAAAATAGATTGCAGCTCGCTATTTAGATAACCATAACTCAGCTTTAACGAAGGGCCTATTTCTTTATTCCATGCTTGCAGGTATTTTCCTAAAGATGTTTCCAACCGTCTTCGGGCAGTCCTCCAATTGTTTACCTCTCTTTTCTTTTTTAGTGCACGAGCAACTGAGACTAATGCTAGAGGCAATCTACCACAACGTTCGCACACCTCTTTTGCCACAGGTACCAATTCTGTATGATTGGATTCATCAAACTCAGCATTCTCTTTAAATAATTTCCAAGCCTCTTCTTCAGACAACTCACCAACCGTAAAAATGTCATTGCAATTCATTTGGGTGGACAACAATTTTTCATGTCTTGAAGTGAACAAAATTCTACATTTAGGTGGAATCCCAACTAAGCTTAAATCAAGTCTCTCCCAAAGATCGTCCATCACTACAAGTACATTTTTTTCTTGCTCCAACCTCTGAAGGAGAAGCTTAGCTCTAACATTCAAGGTTTCCTTTTCCAATTTCTTTCCAGCAATCTCTGCAATTTGTGTTTGAATGTCAAGCTTTGAATTATGGGCAACAGTTACCCAGACCACAAACCCAAAAACCTCCTTCTGCTCATTAGCTATTTCTACTATTTCTTTGGCTAAGGTAGTTTTCCCAACACCAGGAAGCCCACACAACCCAACTCTGGAGGAACCCTTCAATGCTTCCAAAACCTGATTCCTGATTGAGATTCTGGATTCTATAAGTTTATCATTTTCCTCGCTAGTAGGCGGTACACCTACTAACTTCGGAGGAATGAAGTGTGAAACACTAACAAACTTCCCTTTGTCCTTGTGGTTTTGAATTCGCATTGTCATCTTCTTTGCTTCTCTGCTTATCTGATGCCGTAACCAAAGATTGGGACATGACCTCCACGAACAATCCTGGGGTCCCTTTGCACACAACTCTTCTGCATTTTTTGTAATTTCGACTGCCTTGCTGATCCAATCCTTAACTTCCTCAAAAATTTCTTCGCCTTGTCTTCTGGCTTCATCAACCCTAATCTGCACCACATCCCTGCGATTCTTGAGTTCTTTGAGGGCATCCTTATGCTCTGTTAGGTTGTGACGGTAGGAGATGACATAACCAATTTGTTTTCCAATGGGTCCCACTGTTAGATCGGCAAGTTTCCCACCAATTGTAGAACCAAGCTTCGCTATCACTACTGGCACTGGCATTCTTTCTTATTGCCTTTGCTGTAATTTCAAAAAGAAATATTAATTAGATACTTTCCTTAATCCTCAAATAATAATAATAATAATAATCCTCAAATAAAAATAAAAATTACATATTAAAAAACTATATCAAAAGATCTACAAAATTAGATGTGTCATGACTATATTGTTTTATCAAATAGGTGACGAAGATAGACCAACAAAGTTAATAAAGTTTGATGAAGACATTAATACTCTAGTCCTCTCCTAAAATCATTTCCTATTTTGACTTTTTTTTGGTCAAACAGTAACATCTTTTGACTACAAATTAAATATAATCTAAATAAATAAATGATGGAGTATAAAGATTTGATATATCAAAACAATATCCAAAGACGAACCTAATTATATTCAATTTATATTTCAAAATGTGTTGACCAAAAAAAAGTCAAAAGGTTTTTAAAACCGGATGAAGTATTTGTGTGGTATATATATAATGTGGGGTATATAAATCATTTATTGTGTGGTATTAAAATCTATAAAATGAAAAGAAATAGCCATAATTCATATATTTTTTTCTTGAAAGGCGCTATAATTAATGAATACCGCGAGTAGTACTACGTAATGCATACCAAGATAAAGATGGAATAGATAGAAAAAAATAGAGACTAACAATGGTGCTTCGAAGCTTGACACACATGGACAGCAGCAGCAACCTCAACAGATCTGTCAAAAACTGACATTTTCTTCTTGTTTTTGCATTGCTTTGCTTGAAGACATACAGACGGTCGGAAGGATGGATAGATATGTTGTTTTCCCTTTCTTTTGGAAATTAGATGCAGAGAACAAACAGACCCAGGTTTCAAAATTAAAATCTTTTGGAGAAGAGCTAGGGTTTCTGGCGAGTAATTTATTCTTTTTTGGAGAATTGGGAAGAGATGAATGTAGAAATTAAAGGAGGTGAAGGAAAGAGAGTACAAGTGTGTAGGAGCAAGAAATTGAATGGAAAGTGAGAATGAGTGGAAATGAGATGAGTTTGGCCTTGGTATAATGATTGTTCATAGTACCCACTTGTGAGGAGGATGAGCGAACAATAATTGTTCATAGTACCTAAAGTACCCACTTGTGAACTGAGACCAGTTTGAATTTGTTTCACCTTTTTCCCTTCGTAAAATGCTTGCAAAACCTTATCTCCAACAAAATTAAAACATATAAAGAAAATATCAAAATAAAAATTTCATGTTTTTATTCTCTAAATAGGAATTTTCATGGTAGGAATGTGACACTCTACATAGATATTTTACTATACATTTTAGTAGTGTACATCGATCATGATTGGTAATGCATTTTAATGCTTATTTCTAAAACATTAAATATATACCAAAATAGGTCTTTCATATTTTTATTCCCGAAATAGGACTTACTTTACCAAACATGGTCACGTACATTACCAAAAAAGTATAGCAATGTGCACATGTACAATGCCACATTACATTTTAATAATGTACATCGATCATGATTGGTAATGTTTTTCCCGAGGTACACCAAGCTAAAAATAAACATACACATATACTTAATGTTTGTGCATGTATAGATATTAAATGTTTGTGTACCTATTTTTGTATTGGTGTATATTTGATGTACCCCAAGTAGGGTATGGGCACGGGATGCCTGCGAAAAGGCCGAACATTCAGGGTGGGGTGGAGGACAACACTGAGTTTGTGTCTTATTTCTAAAATTACAAACCTTTGGTGTCTTCTTGACAAAACAGTGTTGGCTTTAACTTTTCTCTATTTTAAACATAAGAAAATTAGTGAAATATTCTTGATATAATACTCCCTCCGTCTCAGTATATTTGTCCAGTTTGACTTTTTTGAGTTAAACTGGACAAACTTTGAGCTTCAATTAAATAAAAATCGTAATGTATTTTAATATAAAAATGACTTTATTGGATTTGTCGTATTGAGAACTTTCAAAATTGTATTTCATTATGCTAATATGCAATATAAATTGAAGTAATTAGAGTTCAAAGTTTGTCCAGTTTGACTCGAAAAAGTCAAACTAGACAAATACACTGGAACGGAGGTAGTATAATACTAGGGAGTATATATCATGAATTAAAGATGTTTAGTGCTTGTGTAACTAAAGTGTGGTAGTAGTAACTTTTTTCCTTCTTTTACAATTTATAGAACTTTGCAAAATGTACCTTATGCTTGATTATTTGGGAACGGGTGAAATTTTTATTATTTTATACATGTTATACATGTAGTAAGCATCTATTTTTTAATGAATTACATATGTGTATTGCCTATGTGACCAAAAATTACTTAATGCATATCTACTTTATTTTTTCAATATACTTATAAGAAACAATTGTGAAATATTCTTATTATTGTATTATTTGATATATTTTAGAGGCGCAATTTTCAAACATGAAATTCATATATCAAAATCTATATGTTTAAATGATAACAAACTTATGGTGTATGTGTGACCAAATTACAAAATACTTTTTATACTAGATTAATTGAGATATTTGACAGGTGAAATTTTCATTCAAGTTACGCAAATCGTATTTGTTTCCATAATTATCATTCTTGTTACCTACGTGTAGCAAGTAAAACAAACTACATGCTCACCTTTCACGCTGAGTGAGAGGTTTTAATAGTGGAATTCACACGTAGAGTAATTTCAACATACATAATCACTCCTAAGATTCCATGCACAAGTAATATCACATAACAACATCAAGTAATATCAACAATATCATAACAAATCACACTCCTTGCTACTTACCTTGATTCTTTGCCTGCGTCAGTTATCAACTCAATATTTATGTTCTTACAATTGCTCATCTCTAACACTTAGCTTGCTCATAACTTATTCTAGGCTAAGGTTGTTTCATCATATCTTAGGATCTTATCTTAGGACTTAGAGGCACTACCTATGGCTATGACTCAGAACCACTACATACGGCCATAATTATGATCAACCTGGTTCCTATGGCACCGGTTGGGAAGAACCTCCAATCTAACGGATCATATCTTAGATTCTATGTACGTACATCTTTACCCGAATGCCACTGGACCCAAAGTCAACAAGGCTCTACAAATGTAACGCCCTGAGACCCTGTCTATTAGAATTGATTAAATAATTAATTAATTACTCACTCGGACCGGGGTTTGGGAAAACTAAAGTCTTCAGAAAAATATTTGATCACGTCATAATACTCATCTTGACTATCTGATTCCAGAAACGCAAACGGATCTCAATTCGGACCCTTCGGGGGGGGAAGCGTGTACCGTTCAGGTCAGATTTTACTTAACGGAATAAAATTTAGGGAGATAACTCCCCATTTAAACCCTCCTCATGCCACTCACACCCCCATACCATTCATTTTCCCTACATTAATACCCATTATTATTCTATTAATTTTCATTCAATATATTAGCCTCTCCCCTCTTCATTTCCCTTCATCCTTGTAACCTCCCAAGTATTCACACACTCTCGCAACTCTCTCTCCCTCTTGTATTCCGCCAAGGCAACAGCAGCAGCCGGGCGAGGAGGTTTCCGGCGAGAAGGAGAAGAAGAAGGAAGAAGAGAAGGAGGTCTACGCGCGAGGCTGTTCGTTGTTCGCCATCCATTCGTTAGTCGTCCGTTCGTTCATCCGTTTTCCGTTATCATCAATCCCTGCGTTAGAGGTGAGTACGTTGCCCTCTAACTTTAGAATTCATAGTATAATCATATTGTTATATTCATAGGATTACCCGGCTAAACCTACATGTATCCACGTTATCATGACTCTTCGTTATTTAGACCTTTCGATTACGAATTTGATAATATAAAAATTTTAGAACCTTGTAAGTTCACCGATTACTTAACCCGGAAACGTAAACGTTCATTTCTAAAACTACCAACGTATTGACGATAATCAAACAGACAAAAGGTGAATCAGCGTGCCTTGATAATCGATTTACATGACATTATAATCAACTAACAAGTCACACTGGACTTCTTCTTGGAATCAGCAAGTGTGACAATCGATTATCACATAGGTGATAATCGATTATCAGACCCTGCGGATTCTTGAGACAGAGTTGGTTTTACTGATAATCGATTATCACAAAGCAATAATCGATTATGAGGCCTCTCTGAACTTGAGTTTCCTGAACAAAATGACTTGACAGTCGATTGACAAAAGGTGACAATTGACTATCACAGTCTGCAGGACTTTGGGAACAAAAGCTGCACAGCATGATAATCGATTATCAACAACGGACAATCGATTATCAGCCAGTTCTGAACCCAGAGCCATCATGTTGAACAAATCATTTTCATATGGAATCAAATCTATATTTATGCATTGAACTTAACTTCATTCTTCAAGTAATGCATTCATATCATCATGTATATCGTAGACGCATGTTTAGGATCATGGCATACTTTGCATACCGCGACAAGAGGTTAGGCCTAGTACGCC
This sequence comes from Cuscuta australis, assembly GCA_003260385.1. Classification (NCBI taxonomy): domain Eukaryota; kingdom Viridiplantae; phylum Streptophyta; class Magnoliopsida; order Solanales; family Convolvulaceae; genus Cuscuta; species Cuscuta australis. The sequence goes on along the minus strand of NQVE01000198.1, from coordinate 26,672 downwards.
TCTTTCGCGGGCCCGTCTAGAAGCCTGCGGGATCCAACGGGTTCATCGGGAGGGCTTGTGTACGTACATGGTAGCTAGGCTTTCAACTATCACCCACATTATCTAGTCTCCATCGGGAAGACTAAGGCGTTCCTCAGCTCATCTACCGCGTGGGGATGATCACCGAAGGGCGGGGGGGTCCCTGCGCAGTCTAACTCATGCATCATGATTTATTTGGCATTGCAACGTTTATCATTATTCATCTTTGTCTATTAAACTAGTATGTGGTATGTCGTACTTTAGTACAGGTACAATTATGTTTATATCAATGTGAATGCACTATGCATTCTACTGTTAGATTACCACTCAGCTTTTGCTGAGCGTATAGCATTGTTTTTACAATACGCAGGTAGGCAAGACGATCATGGACTGTAACACTCTAACTTGAACAGTGTCGTGGACTATTCCAAATTAGAGAGTTAAGAGGAAATATACTAATTTCTTATAAAAACATCATATAAATGTTTATTAAAAATAGCGGAAACGAGTTTAATACACAATATGTTTGTGAACATAACGTCATAAAATAAAATACAAACTTTTTATTCAAGCAAATAAATAAACACATAACCGTATTTATCAAAACGGATTTAATTGCCATGTCCTGCACTTCCACTTGTTCCAGCTACATCACCTACGCACAGTAAAAACCAAAAATATAATTTTTACAAAGATCAATATCTCACTTTCACAGAATGACTTTTCATATATGAAACTACATAGATATAAGTTAGATAAAAACTTTATAAAAGATTTTATCAAACCACTGAGATACGAAATATTCAATTTAACGACATACACCCGGGGTCTCCGAATGTAGCCCTGAGAAATAATTCCTTTTGGGCATCATTCTCGCAACCTTGGCCGATGGTTCTGTATACGTATACGATGAGCGGTGATAGGGGTCTCCTACCGTTGCTCCGAAATACAAGTTTACGATGATCTCAAGTTGTTTAAACTTATGATAATATAAAAGTTTGAATATTATTTCCTATATATCAAATCATTTTTATAAATCAATATTTTATAATAAATCACTTTTAAAAGTGTATAAAATATTCATTGATTTTTATAGATTTCATTGATTTTTATGTAGTGTACTAGTCTCTCCAGATAAAATATTTCACACAAGTTCGTTCAATGTAGTTGACCATACAAATTATGGTTCACTATTTTTTTTTGCTTTGGGGTATGATGGAATAAAGCAAAATGACTTTTTAATTGTTTGGTCTTCTTTAATAATGAAGTTAATACTGAAGTAGCAGTTAGTCAATGCAACTTTAGACGCTCATCATGGGTCATCTGGAAACAACCACAACCACTATATTTTAAACATATGGGTCAGGCTACGTAGATCCGACCCCCTTACCCCTCAATGGCAGGAGCCTTTGAAGCTCTGTTATAATAATAGGAATTAGATATCGTGTTCGGAATGCAGGAATTGACTGAATTCTCGGATATCACCCAAACCCCATTTTCCTGATTCATAGGTTTTCTCGACTCTAAACATAGGCATCATGTCGGTGACACCACTTTCCAAGAATTCTTAGCAATCACAAAACAATCCAAACATGGGCATCATAAACCATCATTCAGCATGTCACCATTTCACAGATGTAAAAGAGTTGCTTGTTTCTCTGAGAATTTAATCCATAGGGATGAAGGATTTGTCTGAATGCATTGTTTAAAACAATACCTTGGCAGCTCCCTGGAACCTCAACACAATCGGTGCCATTGAAATCCAATTTGGAATCTAGTGGTGCGAATGATGTGCCTATGACTAATGCTCATTTCCCCGAGGAGAATACTTCTTCCCTAAACTAAGGTATGTATTAAAGACAGAGCTGATTATGCTTAAAATTGGTTAAGCTAATAGCAATGACTTGTTCTGTTTTTGCAATTGAAGGTTGCCATATGTTTGAAAAAATCCACCCAATATAATCCTTTCCTCTTGGTTCTCCTTAGGGTGTTTCTTGATATGGAAGTTATCAAATTGTAGAGTTGAGATTAACACGGGAAATCTAACTTGCCAGCTGGTAATTTTGCTAACACACTTCTATTATTCTTCATATTCGTAGCAATGCCATTGTACCAGTTACTTGTGTTGTTTCTTGATATGCGTGTACCATTGTAGGACTTAATACCTGATTTAGTCCAATCATAGAAACTAATACTCAAATTTATCCTCAACTTTCTTTTGGACTAAACATTTTTTTTTGTCTTAATTTAGTTCGTGTATATGTATGTTTATAATAAGATGGATATTTTTGCATGTTTGCTAAATTTAGACACGATTTAGGATTCAATTTAGACGCTTTATACTGATAATGAAGGCTAAATTCTCCTTGTTTTGCAGTGAGGGATTATTCTATAATGATAGGGAGGACCAATTTTGTAGCATAGAGGCTCTTCCCTTGTGATGCTATACATTTCACCGGCCAGAAAAAGGTTTAGCTGGGTTGGTAAGCTAGCCAAACTAGTAGTTCTCATTTCCATGGTGACCTTACCTCTTATGAGGATTGATTTGAAAAGATTTAAAATTATGATTTAATTAGTGATAAGCGGGGTGACCATCAACGGTGGTGGTAGGCGGTGACAATGGAAACCTGTGTCGGAGAATAATCAACGGTTGAGAGAGATATCAAACCTCCATATTGATATCTTCCAAACTCAAGAGATATCAAACCCTTCATTTTGAAGATTTATGATATCTGAATGTATTAAATTCGATATCTCTTTTGACTTCACCAAGCACCATAAAAAATTTTGATATCCGGAGATATCAAAATTTATATCTTGTTTACACACCAAACATACCCTGAGTCCTATAACCCCTCACTTGTGTTTTTTAATGCAATTATTCTCAACTTTCATCTCTAGATATTTGTTCAATTTTGAGATTTTTTTACAATCACAATTTATCTTGGACCCATAATTATGTACTCTCTCTGTCCCATTTTAAAGTGCATGTTTTTCTTTTTTCTCCGTTCCAAAATAAGTTGTTTATTTCTTGTTATCGTAAACTTTTATGAGTAAAATACATAAACTATCCCTAAAATAAGTCACTCTTCTCCATCTTATCTTCTCATTCATCGTCACCCCGCATAAAAAGTAATGACAATTTTAGAAAGTCAACTCTATTTTTTTCTTCCTCAAATATGCCTCAAAATCAAAATGAATGATTTAAAATGGGACGGAGGGAGTAAAGATTATATAGTATATTAATTAGATAAATTAATATTTTAAAAATATTTTATAAGCTAGATTTAATAAAATTATTTTTATATCATTATTTAATATATGGAGTGGATATTATTTAAATAATGATTAAAGTGGTAGAATATTTTATACCAAAAAAAATTGATGTCATGTTATTACATTGGGCATCTATGATGTTCAGATTGAAAATTAGATGATTTTTATCTTCAACTCCCTCTATATGCCCTCCAAGTCTAGCTTGAACCTACCTAATGCACCTTCGAATCATTGTGAAGTGAATCCTCAATTTTGTTGACCTTACAATCAAAATTTTGATCTCTAAGTCAACAAAATGTAAGGGATGACAACTGTTTCGAATAACGTTAAAGATTAGTGTTAGCATTTTAAATAAAGTTCTAACGATATAGATTACTTAGGAAACGTTAACGTTAAACGCTGTCCGTAGATAGCATTTTCAAAACGCTAACGCTAATCTCTAGCGCTATTTCCAAACAGGCCCCAAACATCTCTAAGCTCCAAAAATACTATAGACTCCAAATCGCGGAAAATGATCGAGAAGAATTTGAGAGAGAAGAGGAGAAAGAGATATGAAAAGGAGATGGGAAAAGGGCTTGGAAATAACAATTTGATATCTTTTCAAATAAAGTAAGAACATCCCAATTTATAGAAAAGATAGAAATTCTAGTCTTGTCGGTTCACAACAACATAATGGGAAAGAACCGAAAAGAAAACCCTTGAAGGAGTGTCATAATCCCACTCATACACAAAAATATTAAATAATGAACTAATTATAATAACTATGAGTATGCCAAACATAGTCCCGCCCAAAACTTTAGCTAGCATACCACGGTGGTCATCCCACGTATGTAGCAGCAGCACCTGAACAAAGAGAAACATATCCAGCAAGAAACACAACCATCAAGGTATAGTAATGATGAACCTGAAGCAACATATCCAGCACCCAAAAATTGATTTTACCTTATTAAGTTTTTTTTATTCTTTCCATGCATGAACCCTAATTTAAATCTGCTTTAATGTAAATTTTTATGAGATATAAGTCGTCATAAAAGTAATAATATCGTTGTATGGCAATAATAAATAAAATAACTTATGCACTTGTATATATGTAGTAATTTTTTTACACCATCCGATCCGTAAAAAATTATTTATTGGCATTGGAAGTTCACTTAGTTGCAAGGTGTTAGTGATCACGTAAGGACGGTGTGTTTGAGGTTTTTGTAGATGTTGATGTTGCCATTAGAATAGGGGTTGAGAAATTTGAAATTTTAGTTCTTTGATTGAGGTAATGTATATATGTTGTTGCTCTTATTAATTACTTTTTAAGGAAAAAGTGGAAGAGATTGAATTGGGAGAAAGGAAGCAAGTAGTAGAGTAAAATCCAACTGCTACAAATTAGAGCTATAATATATATATATATATATATACACACACACATATATATTATTGTCATGCGTTTTTTAGAAACTTGAGCCGCAAATGCCATTCGAAACGTCAGAAGAGCAAACAAAAGAGAGCATAAAGAAAAAGTGTTGCACACGCCCAAGAGAGTTCTAAGGATTGAACAAATTAACCTGAGAAGAAGATACTATGAATGACGAACTCCGCCAATTCTTGTATTTTATTTTAGTCATCCTGCATCATCATCATCAATTTTAGGTTTCATTAATTGGCCATACTTGAAGTTATAGTGTGTTTTTGGTACCTTGTCTGAGACGAACATGCGATTCTAATGTATTGTTAAGATCTCCCTTCAAGGCCATGCTGATATCGTCTATGATCACATTCTCTAACAGTCGTGTTCGCGAGACCCCAAGAGAAAACATCTTCATTTGATGGCATCCCTTTATAGTTACTCCACTTAGACTTGGGAATTGAAAGGTCTGATTTTTCAAACAAAATCCCTCTAAGCTCGGTAGAGCATCAAGTTCCAGATACCGCAATCCACTGAATGTGATTCCTGCTCCTCCTACTGCATCTTCACTCTCATTTCTCACGATTTCCTTCATCTTTTTGCAGTCGTTTACCACCAAGTGAGATAGATTTACCAAGCTTTTGGCAGTTGAATCTGTGAACAAATAGGTCAGCTGATGACAGCCGTACACCTTCAAAGACCTTAAATTTCCAAGTGAAGCATAAGACGGTGTCAGCTTTTCCAAGTGAGCTCCTAGACTTATTAGATGAAGTGGCTGTGACTGAGAAGAATCATCATCATTACAAAATGCACGTTGTTGTGGTTGGGATGAGAATATCTCCTCAAAGTCACTATCTTCCACTTTGAGCCACCAAAGCTTTGGAAATCTATCAAGAAAATCACATGGAAAGGATTCTCCAAAAAAGCCTCCTAGTAAAAGAGATTCCACTTCATCCAAGAGATTTTTCTCGAATGGGTGGTTTTTTATGAGAGCCACATCTTTTTGGCTTAATGATAGTGTTTGTAAATTAGGAATGACCTGTAGAGAATAATTAATTGGAAAATGTTAAAGAGTATCCCACGTCGGAACTCACCGAGAAAATAAACCGGTATATAAGCTCTTGAGTTGAATTAAGTAATAGATTGGATTCAATCTTTTAACGTGTGGTTCAATCCAAGTGTCTTATTGCCCAATCCAGTTATCCTTATCCCATCTTAAATTCTACTCCGTATTAGATAAGTATCAATTAGTTTCATTTACCCTCTTACCGTTTTCTTAGTTAGTCCCATCTATGTAAATAACATTTAAATTAAATCTAATAGCTAAAATTAGGTAGTACCTCTTCATCACTGTCCTCTTCAATGAAAATAACATATCTAAACAAAACCTTTACAAATACCTAATATAGTAAATTAATGTGGTCTAGCTGAAAAACATGAATTTTTTATACATCTATTTGCTATATTCTAATTTAAAATCTTAACCTCATTTTATAATTCTAAAATGATAAGAACTAGTACATCCCATTATTTTTAAAAATATAGTCCGAGGTATCTTAAAATATCAAAAAAGCCACTCCGGAGTGACATTCCGTCTCTTTCTCTGTTAATCTCCGGTCTCCCTCAACTTTTCTCCTTCTTCCCCATTTTCGATCCTCTTCTTCTTCTCCTCCTCCTCCTCCTCCTCCTCCTCCCCCCCCCCCCTCCGCCTTCGGATCTCATCCAGCCCTCCACCCTCCCCTTTTTTCTTCTTCTATTTTTTTTGTTTTGAATTCTTTTTTCTTCTTATTCTATTATTATTATTATTATTTGTTATTAATTATTATTATTATTATCAAAATTAATTATTATTTTTACCACTCTAATTTTTAAGAAAACTATTGGAGTAGCACTTATTATTATAACTTCATATTTATTATTATTTTCTTCTTATTCTATTATTATTATTATTAATTACTCCGAATTATTTTTATTTTTAATTATTAATATTATTATTAAAACTAATTATTAGTTTTACTACTCTTTTTTAAGAAAAATAACAGTAATTTTTATTTATAAAAATAGCACTTATACAAAAAACACTTATTATTATTAATAGTATTATTTATTAAAAGAAATTATTTAATAATTTTACTACTATACTTTTTAATAAAAATAATAGTACTTATTATTATTACTTTGTATTAATTATTATTTACTTCTTAGTATTTTACTTTTCTACTATTGTTTTAATATATAATTATTTTTATTAAAAATTAATGAGTAGTTTTATTACTCTTTTTTTAAGAAAAATAAATCATTATTATTTATAAAAACAGCACTTATTATTTAAAATAAAAATTAATATTATCATTATTAAAAAATTCTTAGTACTTTCACTATTCTAATTTTTTGTTATACGATGTTTTTCGTATTAGTCACGCAGTAGTCATCGATAGCCGCCATTATGAAATACAACGTATAATTTATAACAAAGTGAATAAATAATCTTAATTTTACAAACTATACATAAATATATCATACTAAAATTAATTTTTAATTGAAGCTTAAAAATATTTTAACCTTCTTTTATGCAAGTGAAAATTGGAAATTGGAAAAGGTCAATGGGGGCATACAAAGTAAAACAATAGAAGAAAATAAAATAATAAGAAGTAAAGATAATTATTACTGTTATTTTTCTTAAAAAAAGAGTAATAAAACTAATAATTGATTTTTAATAATAATAGTAATAATTATTAATAAAAATAATACGGAGTAATTAATAATAATAATAATAGAATAAGAAAAAAATAATAATAAATATGAAGTGAAAAAGAATAAGAATGGTAAAACTATTAATTAAATTTTAATAATAATAATAATAATTAGTAACAAATAATAATAATAATAATAATAATAATAGGTAAGAAGAAAAAAAGATTTTAAAAGGAAAAAGAGAAGAAGAAAAAATGGTAGGATGGGGGCGGGATACGATTCAAAGATGGAGGAGGAGGAGGAGGAGAGGAGAGAAGAAGAAGAAGGTCGAAAATGGGGAAGCAAGAGGGGAAGTTAATGGAAACTAGAAATTGACGGAATAGACGGAATGTCACCCCGGAGTAACTTTTTTGATATTTCAAGGTACCCTGGAATACATTTTAAAAAATAATGGGACCTGGCAGTTCTTGTCACAAAATCTAGGGTACCCCGTAGCAATTTTTTCCATCTATTTGCTATATTCTAATTTAAAATCTTAAACTCATTTTATAAATTCAAATCTTATAATAGTATAGCTATTTTGTAAATTATTAGGGAGTACATAAACAGAGTAATGAATTAACAAACTAACCTTTTCAGCCAAGAAGGGCAGTGTATGAAGATCTTCAAATTCATCTTTTTCACCCAATTCTGTAATACTTTTCATTTCGGTGCCAAATACTTTTACATTCTCACATTGAGACACCATTAGCGATGTGAGTCGTGGCCATTCAAATGTACATCTTTGTGGACAAAAACCCTTGAGATCATGTAACTTCACCAAATCCAAAGACTCTAAACGATGAAATTCGAATTTCGGAGATTCCTCTAAACTCTTATCCTCAAGTCCTTTAGCTACTGATGATGCCATAAAAATGTATTCTAAACTTTTACATTCAAAGACATTAGTTTTGGAGAGACGAGAAACATACAATTCTATCATCAAGGTGTGCCTCCCCCTCATCATCCATAACTGGACCAAATATTGCTTTTACATATTGACAATTATACACCTCCAGATGTTGCAAAGTAATGCTCAAGGATCTTACCAAAGGTATCGCACATTCAGATAAGAAGTCACAACTGTAAAGAGTTAACTGCTCCAATCTGCTAAAAGCCATGCGGTTTGAAAGGTTTTCCATCCATAGGCTTCTCATCTCAGGGCACAACTCCAAATATTTTCTCTTAGCAATCAAAGTAAGCAATATATTAAAGGTTGAAGTCACGAGTTACTATCAAAACCACAACAACATTACTGGTTAGGGAGTTTGTAAATAGATGCCCAAGCACAAAGAGAGAAAAGCACAGCTTCTTAGTGAAAAATAAGAGAGGAAAAGAGCTGTATGTAGTTCTTGAGCAGAAAAAGAGAAATGTTATTTGCTAGTGGTTACTTTGTATGTTGTAATATTATGTTTCAGGTGTAACAAAAATATGGAGTACTCTCTCCGTCCCAAAAGAAAAGCCTCTTGGTTTGACTTGGCACAAAGTTTGAAGAAAGTGAAAATGTGTGAGTGAAAGTGATGCAAATGAGAGAAAGATTGTCCACTACACTCTCAACACGATTTTTACCTCTGGTCTCTTTCATCATCATATCCGCCTTCTCTACATCAATTTCCTATCATTACCTTTTCCATTCGGAGAATAGAAACTTCTAGACATGAGGAAGTTTCTAGAACCCTAATCTACCCATGGAGCCATGGAGGAGTAGTATAAATAGGGAGAGTCCCCTTCACTTCCAACAATCAAAATGAAAAAAGAAAAGCAATCCACTTATAAAATGAAAAGTCTCTTAGAGTGTGAGAGCGTAAAGCTTGGGAAGTCTTAATCCTCAAGCTTGAGTGAGCCACCATAGTGTGAGTCAGTCTTGTAAACACATTCTTGTAATCCTACTATTCTTTTGTATAGTGGAAGAAACTCCACTTTGCAGAATTATAAACTCTTATTCTCTCACTTCTACATCAATTTCTACGTGCCTATCTTAACTTCATGATGTGAGAAAGATCGAGCATTTTATAAACTCTTGTGCTCTCACTACTACATCAATTTCGAGCATTTTGTTTAGATTAAATTTTGTGAGCAAAGTTCATTTAGCTATTATATTAATAAAAACATACATAGTACAATCCCACAAGTGGGTCTACAGGCATACCTTACCTTAAAAAGGTAAAGAGTCTGTTTCTATAAGCTCTCTAACTCAAGCGCAAAATACGTACACATGTTAATATATTTCGAATTTATTACTAAATTAGAATATAAAATGATATTTGCACTAAAATAGTACTAAAACATATGTCCTTTCCAATGTAGTATTTAAATTTTTTTATTCCCTAAATAGTACTTGAATAATGTGAAACAATGTATGGTGGATATTTAGTTTGAACAAAGTCTAGTGATGGTGGACATTTACTTAAACAATGACCAATGGACATTAAACAATGATACTACATTGGAAATAAAAACATATCGTACTACATTGGGAAAGTAACTATGTTTTAATACTAATTAGGTAAATTCCCCGAATATAAATTTATAATCAATACATTTATTTTGAAAATCATATATTTTTTATTAATTTATTTTAGTAATAGTAAAAGTTGCCCTTAATATTATCAAACACTAACCCTTAACACTACCTCAACACAACCACGTTGTCCAAGTTGTAGCGATTATCCTTGCAGCCCTTTACCCTGCGCGGCCATCGGCCATCAATGTAAGGACATTTGAATATTGTGGACATTATTCTTTTCCTACACAAATACAAGAATGTTGGGTTCCTTAATGGGAGAAATTCTAAAAAATTCAGGAGCTCTATAGAGAAGTCAAAAATTTTATAGAATGGTCCGAAGAACTCTAGAAAAGTGTAGAACTCTCTAGAAGCTTATAGAAGAGTTTGGAAGCCTCTGGAATATTCTAGAGAAGTGTGAAGCCTTCTAGAACCTTATGGAAGATTATAGAAACTTCTAGATATGTGAAAGTTTCTAGAACTCTAATTTGCCCATAGAGGAGTAGTATAAATAGGGAGAGTCCCCTTAACTTCCAACCATCAAAGTGAAGAAAGCAATCCACTTGTAAAGTGAGAGATTCTTAAAGAGTGAGAGTGTAAAGCTTGGGAAGTCCTAATCTTTAAGTTTGAGTGAGCCGCCATAGTGTGAGTCAATCTTGTAAACACATTCTTGTAATCATACTATTCTTTTGTATACCGGAAGAATAGTAGGATAATATCATGTGCTACAAGAGGCCCTTCCATGCTTTTAATCACGAAGATGAGGGTAATTTTGTCAAATTAATTTTTTTATAAATTTTGTTTCATGCTTCACATTCCGCATAGTATGCGAGTGTTTTGTGTGCTTCATTCAACAGTTCGTTGACTATAGGGACTATTTTGCAACGTAACTTTTGTAAGTACAAGGAATATTTACCAACTAATAGAACACCAAAAGGACTGATTATGCATTTAACTCAAATAACATACGATAATTTGGTACATTTATATTAGTAATAATAAATTACTAATTGTTTAGATGCTAGTTGGGAAAAGTAAACAAAAAATATTGTGAAAGTATTTTTCTTGGATGTGGCCCACAAAACTTGTCACTTCTAAACAAATTTCAACTCCCAAATTTTCAATTTCCAGAATTTTTCTTAAACGTTGTGAAAGTACAGATGTTTTTTTATGGGACAAAAGGGGTGGTATAGATATTAGAGGGAGAGTAAGTATGCATTCATACCTGTGATACCAAAAAATATTGAAATGTTTTGGGAAGGCTGCCATTCCAATGCGTTTCTCGGCTTCCCTCGCCTTCTTCAAATGTGACACCTTTAAGATTTGGTGTATGTACATCTCCTTCACAGAACATGCTCATTCTTGGACAATATCTAATACATACTTCTTCTAATGATGGAAACTTGAAGCTATAGTTAGAGTTGCAGAAGCTCCACAAACTTGGCAAATCACAAGTTCCAAATATTCTAATTTCTGAAAAACAATAATCTCCTTTCCACTCAGATTATCATCATCCTTTTCCAGCAGTTGTTGCTCTGCCACAACTTCCTTCATTTGTTGCAAAAACTTATTGTCAACCTTGTGAGCTGCACCAAGGCTCTGGATGTTAATGACGTCAGCAAACTCATCATTTTTCCACAAGAACTTACTTGATTTCTGTAAGATTGGTGAAAGAAATGTAGGATGTCCCCAAGTTTATTAAGTCGGGACAGTCAGAACACAAAGAGTTTGAAGATTTTGGAGAAGGAACACCAGTGGAGTACTCTCATCCCAAATATGCTCCAAGTTATACATTTGATGAAAATCAATGTTGTAAAAGATGCACCCACTTCATCATCCAGAGGAGGCTTCGGACGTGATGATGATGATGATATAAGCTCTTTCATGTACCCTTTCAACACTAGCCTCTGTAAATTTGGAAACTTACTCTTGTACAATCCACGAGGAAAAGTAGTAGTTACTGACTCATCATCACCATCCAAATATAGAGATAGGTCTTTAACATTGGAAAAGCAGTTGTTGGGAATTTGGCCGTCCCATACCATCTTCGCAAATTTTCCCTGGCAAGTCAAGCTCTTCATATTTTGAACCACCTGAACAACATACCCCCAAGACACATTGAGAATACGATGTGGATTAGAGTTAATAAAATTCCTCTCTTCATACTAAAACAATATAGTTATTGTCACTTACTATTTTTTGCAGACCTTTTGGAATATTTTTTAAATTTATAAAATATATTTTTAAATCCTTTTGAAAATAATTTCGGTCAAATATCCTAAACAACAGACAATTTAAAATGGGGCAGAGTATTTATTTATTAATTCACCAATTATATCATATTTTATCTCATCGTAAGATAAGCGTAAACTAAAAAAGTTACACTCAAATTATACTTACGCTAGCATGATTAAGGCCTTGTTTGGGAACAACGTTTCTGATTAGCGTTAGCGTTTTAGATAAAATTATAATGGTGTAGATTAATTCTAAAAAAGCTAATGTTAAATGTTACCGTCAGATAGCCGCCCCAACTCCCCTGCCTCCACTCTCTACCTTGCCAAGATAGGGAGGGGGCAAGGGCGAGGTTGGGGTGGGAGGGTTTGGCAGGTGGTTAGCGGTAGGAACCACCATTTTTACCAACAAAGCATCATAGATGCCCCAAACGAACTAGTGTAAACAATTGATGTATAAATAACTGGTGTTATACACACACACACACATATACTGTAAGTAAACTAAACTTTCCGAAAATGCACTACTGCAAATGTAACATGCATCACGACAGTCTGAAAACGCATCATTCTCATATTCTCACAGTAAGGATATTCTTATCTGAACAAACCCCTATATATACATACATTTATATACATATGTACATATATACATACATACATACACATACATACATACATACATACATACATACATACATATATATATATATATAAGGTATTGATTTGATGGATAATAAATTGATAGTATACCTTTTGGTGAGGAAATAGAGGATACTCCTCTTGCAACTCTGATGAAGGAAACATACTCGTCAGCCTCTCACATTCCTTAATCTCTACTTCTTCGAGACATGAGAAGGACACCGTCTCTTGCGGCCAATTGCTCCACACATGCTTCAGTTCTGGCAACTTGTACAGGAACAGCTTTTTCAATGGGACACTAATCAATGCAGGTGATTGTATCTCCTCACCGTTCAATTCTTCAAAATCAAACACCACCTCCAGCATATCACAACGTCCAACCACTACTTTTTCCAAATGCTTCAAGGATTTGAGTACATGAAAGGGGACCAATCTCCCCGCGAAGCCACAATTTACGACTTCCAAAGTATTTAAGTTGGTGAATGAGTTTTCTGGAAGTTGGTCATCCCATATCAATGAAATCGTTCTGTTTAACTCACTTAGATCCAATTTCTCTATCTTCTGAAAGGAAATCTATTGAGAGAAATATATTACTCCGTATGAGCATCATATTAAATAAACTAGTTTTAGCTAGTGCTTTCATTACAACACATTCTTATAAAACTATATTTTAATCCAAATGTATACTTTCATTTATTTTAAATTTCTAATAAAGTGTTTATGGTATGTCTTATATAAATATTTCTCTTTAGCTATTACTCCCTTATTTCTAATTTTTCTTTTCAAATTGTCCCACATTGAAACTTGTCATTCTTTTCAAAGAATGAATTTGGTGGTCTATCTTATTGATATACAAACTAATGCTCCACACTTTTTATAAATTTAAAAATATGTCATAACAAATTCAAATGCACAAATTTATACTCAAAAAGTTATTTTTTGTTTGTTGTATTTAAGAGATGGATTTACCTATATGATACTAAAACATAGTGACTTTTCCAATGTAGTACCATATGTTTTTATTTCCCAATGTAGTACCACTGATCATTGTCCATTGGTCATTGTTCGAGTTAATGTTTAGCGTCATTAGACATTGTTCAAACTAAATGTCCACCATCACTAGACATTATTTCCACCACTAGATATTATTCAAGTACTATTTAGGGAATAAAAAAGTTTAAATACTACATTGGGAAATGACATATGTTTTAGTACTATACTACTGTACTATTTAGTGCAAATTTTACTATTTAATATCTATTCTAGATATATATATATACACAAACAATACATACATACATACATATATATATATATATCTGTGTGTGTGTGATGCATAGATCTTTATAAAAATCAACATGTAGTAATTGAAGAAATTAGATATACAAAAGGTAGTATTTATATTTTTTTAGTATTCTAAGAAATTAAAAAGTAACATTTTTAAAATTATATAAAATAGAATCCGGAGACTAGGACCGGTCCTAGTCGGACTAAAAGAATTTCTATTTTTCAATACCAAATCGATCTCATCCTAAATAATATCTATCTTTCTAATAGACTAGTCTGATCCGACCAGTGACTAGTGTGGTCCTTTTTATAATCTATATCTTCAACTACTGAATTGCTTTATTGCTCTTCCGTTCCTCCTCCGCGTTAATAATTCCTCTATAATGCTTTTCCAAGAGTTTGGTGTTCCATGTTTATTATGGTTTTCCCCTTCATCTAATCTATCTATCAATAAAGTAATTATTCAGTCTTTGTGACTTAATGATTTCGAATTTTTTGGTTTCAGATTCATTTGTTTCAATTTTTGTATTTTACTCCGTAGATTCTACAAATGTATATTTCGGAAACATTTGTGTTTTAAAAATTTCCAATTTTTGTTTCAACCCTATTTTTCTTTACAACAACAATAACATTAACCAATTCCTCAAAGGATTTATTTTTCTTCAATCCTAAATCTTTGTTTTACATCTTCAATTATGTTTCTTTATTCCGACCTGCCTAATTTATTTTTGCACCGCGATTCACTTTTTCTTCCTCTCATTTATGTTCAAGTTAGTGGAGTAATAAACTATGAGTGGGGCTTCGTTGACACTGGCCAATGGTAGCACTTGCGGTGCCACTGTATTTTTGCACGTACTCCAATCCAAAAATTGGTGGTTCTTACAACTCTAACCCACCCCCAAAACCCCCCACCCCAGCCCCGCCCTAAGCCTCCCTCCAAATGTTGGCTATTATGCAATACATTTGGAGGGGGGCTTAGGGAGGGGGCTAAGATGGGGGTTTAGGGGTTAGAACCATCAATTTTTTGATTGGACCACCAGAGTTGCTCCAGAAATGCAGTGACACTGTTGGCCGGTGTCAACGGAACCGTACATATATACTATTGATATTTGTTATTGTTGTTGTGATTATTATTAAGTCAAAACTATTACTCCCTCCGTCCGGAAATATTCTTCTCATTTGACTTTTCTTGATCAAAGTTTGTAAACTTTGACTATGATATGTGAAAAAAAATACATTGTATTACGATATAACTTTAATATGAATATATTCATTTTGAAATATAGTTTTCAAATATTAAATTTTTATAAAATATATTCATGTATAAATAAAGTTATTAGTGCTCAAAGTACAATCTTGGAGACCGTAAAAAGTCAAATGGGAAGAATATTTTCGGACGGAGGGAGTAATTCATATTAAGATTCTTTAATTAATTCATTCATTCCTGGTTACATTTCCAGTTTCTACTTTTTTTATTTTGTTTTTGAATCCTTATTTTTATAGAACTAGGCTATGAGTGTTCATTTCCATTTCATATTCAATACTCCCTTCCGTCCACCTAAGATCTTCTCATTGCGCGTTACGAGACTTGACCGACTTTATTGTCAATTCAATTTATTAGAATATATGGGTAAAATTTTAATATAAAATATATGTAGTGATAAACTACATGAAAAGTTCTACAAAACTAGAGGTGACAACACTATATTATTTTATGAAATGAGTAGTAAAAATAAACAAACAAAGTAAATAAAGTTTGACCAGTATCTGGGAAGATCTATAGTGGACAGAGGGAGTAATTTACACCACTGCTCCCAGAAATTACTCAATTTTACACCAATATTTCAGGCTTCAAATATATGATATTTTAAATGGTGACTAGACAATTATTAAGTATAAGTTGATAATTAGTTTAAAAAAATTAAAGTTATTAATGGCGAGCACCATTTGCGCTTATGCGCCAAAGGCGCTGTGGCAAGGTCTTTCCGCCACACCTAGTAGGGGCGAGGCATTTTACGCGAGACGCGCCATGGCGGTCGCCATTCATGCCTGGATTTGTGGAGAGATGCGTCCGCCATCTTAGCTCTACGTTTGGATCGACGCAGAAGTGTTTTCTTCGAATGGATCTCCGCTAAAGCTTAGATTGTTAAATCTAAACCATCCGACCGGAGTGGGTAACCTAGATCCGTAACTCTTCTTTTTCTCCCTTCTTTTTTCTTTTGTTCCTCTTTTTTAATTTACTTAATAACCTATACAATAACCTAGATCTGTAACTCTTCTTTTTTCTTCTTTTTTTTTTATTTTTTTCCTGTTTTTCAATTTACAATTACGTATTGCCTAGATCCTACCACACGTGGGAAACCGACCTTTCTACTTTATCGTGCTTCAAACGGATGATCTTTGAGAGAAGAAAAAAAGAGATCAAAGCCAAATATAATTTACCTTAGTTTTTCAATTAATGTATCTTTTTATTATTGTCACTTTCTTTTTTTTTAATTTAATGAATGTAATTTTTTAAATTATTGTCGTTTCATTTTCTTTAAATTTAATAAATGTATTTTTTAAATTATTCTTGTTTCAATATAATTAAATAATAAAATAATTAAATTTTATTTATTTATTTTTAGAAGATGTATATTTAAAAATGTAAAAGATGAAGGTTTGAAGCCCTGTTCAAGCTAACGTGACAGGGAGAAAAATTTTAAAGCCCCGATTTGAAGCCCTTAGGCTTCACGGGTATTTCCAGTGCTCTTATTATTAATATTATTATTACTATTTATTATTATTATTATTATTATTGTTATTATATATGTTCGCCATTTGAATGCCCGCCTCTCACCTGCCCCTCGCCACACGCCATTAATAACTATGACAAAAATAAAGAAAATACCTTGAATGCATTATAATTACCTCCTCCATGCCGATTTAAAATAAAAACTGTGTTCAAACTAAAAAATAAAGTGTTTATTTTTTATTTGGACAAATTATGAATAGTATTTATGATAAAAAAATTAGGGAATTTTAAAGTTGATATAGCACTAAATTCATATTTTAAAGATCTCCAATGAATATAAATTTGATTATAAAATACCTATTTTAAAATTCTTTGTTTTTCTGAAACACTATTTTTATTTATTTTTTTTATCACTCCTTAGTTACCAACACATACTTAATAATTTAAAATTTTCATTCAAAATGCAACGTAATCCGCATAGTTAGCATTCCGGAGTATTGGTGCAAAATTGAGTAATTTCTAGTAGTTGTGTAGATTATTGAACTTCAGAGTATCAACGGGCACAAATTTCTTGGAGTATTTATGTAAATTTTTCCATTTAAAAATAATGTCCAAGTAATTTATTTTTCAATTCAAAAAACGTATTTTAAAAATTTTGATTTGTGTTGCTCTCTGTCTTTAGTGTCTTTTGCATTTCTCAATTTCTAATAAAAAATTGATATTTTCCGTTTCTTTTTTAAGTTTTAAAACTATTTTAGAGTTATTGAAGACTTGAGCATATACTCTACCATGAAATGAGAAAGAATTAATAATTTGGCTGTAATGACTACAGAGTACAGACAATTTCCTTATCGACAATATTGCTTATGAAGATCTAAACTAAGATTTTGTTACTGTCATTCGAACACAATTAAAAAAATTAAATTCAATTATTAGATTATATTTAATGAAATAACCAATATGATTAATTTTGGAATATCATACTAACTTTTATTATTTAAAAATTTTGGGCCTAAATTGTTAAATAGCATTAGTCTTCTGAAATGATTGGGCGGGTCTGTAAGAGCACTCGAAATACCCATGAAGCCTCGGGGCTTCAAACCTTCTCTCTGCCACGTCAGCTTTAACTTAACTCACAATTTCACTGGAAATGGGTTTGAAGCCCCAGGGCTTCAAACTGGGGCTTCAAACCTTCATTTTTTACATTTTAAATACACATCTTCTAAAATTAAATTCATTAAATTCCAATATTTAATTATTTAAAAGAATTGAAACGAGAATAGTTCATTAAAAAAATTATATTCATTATAAAAAATCACATTCATTAAATAAAAAAATTACATTCATTAAAATAAAAAATTACATTCATTATAAAAAACTACATTCATTAAATAAAAAAATTACATTCATTAAATAAAAAATTACATTCATGAAAAAATAAAAGATATAGTTGAATAATAATTTTTAAAAAAAGATGATAGAGAAATTTGTATTTGTGTTGAATTTTTTTAAAAAATAATTTAATTTATAGAGAAGAAAAGAGGAAAAAAGGAGAAAAAAGAAGGAAGAGGCGTTATCACGCCTGCGAATTGCGTCAAAACTATGACGCGGAAGTTCTAATGCCGGGATAACGAGGGAGGGGCGGTGTTTAACGCCCCCCGGCGTGAAAATGCCAATAACGCGGCTCGGCGTTATGAGTAGTACCACTGCTCTAAGAGAGCTAAATTAGAGTTAAAAGAATAATAATAAGTTTATATATGAACGTACCTTGCTGTTGAAAAGTGATTTACTTTTTGCATTAATCTCCTCCTCCTCCTCCTCCTCCTCTCCTCCTCCTCCTCCTCTTGCTCGTGGAATGCCGAAAGCATTGGCAAATTTCTCAATTTCAAAGAACGCAATGCATCAAACACTGAATCTTTATGAGTAGACCCCACAATGGCTTTTATAGATTTGCAACCAACGACTTCAAGATGTTCCAGTCCCACACTTTGATGACGAAATACTGTCCCGCCCAAAACGTTAGTTTTGACGTTTACATCATGTAAATATAAGCCTTGAACTTTTTCCAAAAGCTTTTGCATCTCATCATCCAAATTCACACTACACATTCGCAATGTCTGAGAACAACCATTATCCGTCCACATCCACCTCCGTGCATGTCCATAAAATATCTTGAATCTCTCCAAAGGCATTTCAATGAACAAGTCTTCTGGCACAGCAATGTTTTGGGGAATCTCGATGTTTAAATCATAGAGATTCGTCAAATGCCTTAACTCATCAAGGCTTGCATTCCTACTCTCTTTGTTGGGTCCTTCAACTTCCCATTGGCAGAAGCTCCCTTCCATGTTCAAAACCTCTAATCTAGTCAAACTAGATAAAACTTTTGGTGGAATCACTTCTAAATCGCAATGGGATAAATCCAACTCTTGCAGGCATCTCAACTGTGCTAATGCGCCCGGCAATTGCCTAATATTAGACCCAGCAAAACTAAGAACTCTTAAACTCTTCAAATTCCCAACCTGGGATATGTCTTTCAATCGACAAGATTCCAGACACAATGTTCTAAGCTTTTGTAGGTGGCCAAGTGTTGACAAGGACGAAAAATTCACATCGCTAAATCCCATCGCTCTGAGTTCATTCAATGATTTAAAGAAATTGTCTGGAATTGTCAAATCAGAGTCTACACCATTTAGCAAGAAGAATTCAAGTTTGGGACAAGGCAACTCACCTGGAAGTATTCCATCCCATTTGTCCAAGACCAATCTAGTGCAGCCTTCTGATATGTCACCTTGCCCTCCTTTAAGTCTCTTCGCACGGGGCTCTTGTTCTTCAAGTGCAAAGTCACGAAAGAGGTCATGCATTGTGACACGATCCTTAGAAAAGCTATCAAGCAACAAACTTGAGTCCTTCAAATCAAGTATATCTTCATCCAATGTATCATGAGCATCTTTCATGGAGTGTGCACCTTCAAGTAAACCTAAACCCACAGCATACCTGAGTAAGTCTTTAATCAAAGGGTCGTGAGACAGCACGGCTGAGAGTAGGAAAATAGATTGCAGCTCGCTATTTAGATAACCATAACTCAGCTTTAACGAAGGGCCTATTTCTTTATTCCATGCTTGCAGGTATTTTCCTAAAGATGTTTCCAACCGTCTTCGGGCAGTCCTCCAATTGTTTACCTCTCTTTTCTTTTTTAGTGCACGAGCAACTGAGACTAATGCTAGAGGCAATCTACCACAACGTTCGCACACCTCTTTTGCCACAGGTACCAATTCTGTATGATTGGATTCATCAAACTCAGCGTTCTCTTTAAATAATTTCCAAGCCTCTTCTTCAGACAACTCACCAACCGTAAAAATGTCATTGCAATTCATTTGGGTGGACAACAATTTTTCATGTCTTGAAGTGAACAAAATTCTACATTTAGGTGGAATCCCAACTAAGCTTAAATCAAGTCTCTCCCAAAGATCGTCCATCACTACAAGTACATTTTTTTCTTGCTCCAACCTCTGAAGGATAAGCTTAGCTCTAACATTCAAGGTTTCCTTTTCCAATTTCATTCCAGCAATCTCTTCAATTTGTGTTTGAATGTCAAGCTTTGAATTATGGGCAACAGTTACCCAGACCACAAACCCAAAAACCTCCTTCTGCTCATTAGCTATTTCTACTATTTCTTTGGCTAAGGTAGTTTTCCCAACACCAGGAAGCCCACACAACCCAACTCTGGAGGAACCCTTCAATGCTTCCAAAACCTGATTCCTGATTGAGATTCTGGATTCTATAAGTTTATCATTTTCCTCGCTAGTAGGCGGTACACCTACTAACTTCGGAGGAATGAAGTGTGAAACACTAACAAACTTCCCTTTGTCCTTGTGGTTTTGAATTCGCATTGTCATCTTCTTTGCTTCTCTGCTTATCTGATGCCGTAACCAAAGATTGGGACATGACCTCCACGAACAATCCTGGGGTCCCTTTGCACACAACTCTTCTGCATTTTTTGTAATTTCGACTGCCTTGCTGATCCAATCCTTAACTTCCTCAAAAATTTCTTCGCCTTGTCTTCTGGCTTCATCAACCCTAATCTGCACCACATCCCTGCGATTCTTGAGTTCTTTGAGGGCATCCTTATGCTCTGTTAGGTTGTGACGGTAGGAGATGACATAACCAATTTGTTTTCCAATGGGTCCCACTGTTAGATCGGCAAGTTTCCCACCAATTGTAGAACCAAGCTTCGCTATCACTACTGGCACTGGCATTCTTTCTTATTGCCTTTGCTGTAATTTCAAAAAGAAATATTAATTAGATACTTTCCTTAATCCTCAAATAATAATAATAATAATAATCCTCAAATAAAAATAAAAATTACATATTAAAAAACTATATCAAAAGATCTACAAAATTAGATGTGTCATGACTATATTGTTTTATCAAATAGGTGACGAAGATAGACCAACAAAGTTAATAAAGTTTGATGAAGACATTAATACTCTAGTCCTCTCCTAAAATCATTTCCTATTTTGACTTTTTTTTGGTCAAACAGTAACATCTTTTGACTACAAATTAAATATAATCTAAATAAATAAATGATGGAGTATAAAGATTTGATATATCAAAACAATATCCAAAGACGAACCTAATTATATTCAATTTATATTTCAAAATGTGTTGACCAAAAAAAGTCAAAAGGTTTTTAAAACCGGATGAAGTATTTGTGTGGTATATATATAATGTGGGGTATATAAATCATTTATTGTGTGGTATTAAAATCTATAAAATGAAAAGAAATAGCCATAATTCATATATTTTTTTCTTGAAAGGCGCTATAATTAATGAATACCGCGAGTAGTACTACGTAATGCATACCAAGATAAAGATGGAATAGATAGAAAAAAATAGAGACTAACAATGGTGCTTCGAAGCTTGACACACATGGACAGCAGCAGCAACCTCAACAGATCTGTCAAAAACTGACATTTTCTTCTTGTTTTTGCATTGCTTTGCTTGAAGACATACAGACGGTCGGAAGGATGGATAGATATGTTGTTTTCCCTTTCTTTTGGAAATTAGATGCAGAGAACAAACAGACCCAGGTTTCAAAATTAAAATCTTTTGGAGAAGAGCTAGGGTTTCTGGCGAGTAATTTATTCTTTTTTGGAGAATTGGGAAGAGATGAATGTAGAAATTAAAGGAGGTGAAGGAAAGAGAGTACAAGTGTGTAGGAGCAAGAAATTGAATGGAAAGTGAGAATGAGTGGAAATGAGATGAGTTTGGCCTTGGTATAATGATTGTTCATAGTACCCACTTGTGAGGAGGATGAGCGAACAATAATTGTTCATAGTACCTAAAGTACCCACTTGTGAACTGAGACCAGTTTGAATTTGTTTCACCTTTTTCCCTTCGTAAAATGCTTGCAAAACCTTATCTCCAACAAAATTAAAACATATAAAGAAAATATCAAAATAAAAATTTCATGTTTTTATTCTCTAAATAGGAATTTTCATGGTAGGAATGTGACACTCTACATAGATATTTTACTATACATTTTAGTAGTGTACATCGATCATGATTGGTAATGCATTTTAATGCTTATTTCTAAAACATTAAATATATACCAAAATAGGTCTTTCATATTTTTATTCCCGAAATAGGACTTACTTTACCAAACATGGTCACGTACATTACCAAAAAAGTATAGCAATGTGCACATGTACAATGCCACATTACATTTTAATAATGTACATCGATCATGATTGGTAATGTTTTTCCCGAGGTACACCAAGCTAAAAATAAACATACACATATACTTAATGTTTGTGCATGTATAGATATTAAATGTTTGTGTACCTATTTTTGTATTGGTGTATATTTGATGTACCCCAAGTAGGGTATGGGCACGGGATGCCTGCGAAAAGGCCGAACATTCAGGGTGGGTGGAGGACAACACTGAGTTTGTGTCTTATTTCTAAAATTACAAACCTTTGGTGTCTTCTTGACAAAACAGTGTTGGCTTTAACTTTTCTCTATTTTAAACATAAGAAAATTAGTGAAATATTCTTGATATAATACTCCCTCCGTCTCAGTATATTTGTCCAGTTTGACTTTTTTGAGTTAAACTGGACAAACTTTGAGCTTCAATTAAATAAAAATCGTAATGTATTTTAATATAAAAATGACTTTATTGGATTTGTCGTATTGAGAACTTTCAAAATTGTATTTCATTATGCTAATATGCAATATAAATTGAAGTAATTAGAGTTCAAAGTTTGTCCAGTTTGACTCGAAAAAGTCAAACTAGACAATACACTGGAACGGAGGTAGTATAATACTAGGGAGTATATATCATGAATTAAAGATGTTTAGTGCTTGTGTAACTAAAGTGTGGTAGTAGTAACTTTTTTCCTTCTTTTACAATTTATAGAACTTTGCAAAATGTACCTTATGCTTGATTATTTGGGAACGGGTGAAATTTTTATTATTTTATACATGTTATACATGTAGTAAGCATCTATTTTTTAATGAATTACATATGTGTATTGCCTATGTGACCAAAAATTACTTAATGCATATCTACTTTATTTTTTCAATATACTTATAAGAAACAATTGTGAAATATTCTTATTATTGTATTATTTGATATATTTTAGAGCGCAATTTTCAAACATGAATTCATATATCAAATCTATATGTTTAAATGATAACAAACTTATGGTGTATGTGTGACCAAATTACAAAATACTTTTTATACTAGATTAATTGAGATATTTGACAGGTGAAATTTTCATTCAAGTTACGCAAATCGTATTTGTTTCCATAATTATCATTCTTGTTACCTACGTGTAGCAAGTAAAACAAACTACATGCTCACCTTTCACGCTGAGTGAGAGGTTTTAATAGTGGAATTCACACGTAGAGTAATTTCAACATACATAATCACTCCTAAGATTCCATGCACAAGTAATATCACATAACAACATCAAGTAATATCAACAATATCATAACAAATCACACTCCTTGCTACTTACCTTGATTCTTTGCCTGCGTCAGTTATCAACTCAATATTTATGTTCTTACAATTGCTCATCTCTAACACTTAGCTTGCTCATAACTTATTCTAGGCTAAGGTTGTTTCATCATATCTTA
Organism: Cuscuta australis; assembly: GCA_003260385.1. Taxonomy (NCBI): domain Eukaryota; kingdom Viridiplantae; phylum Streptophyta; class Magnoliopsida; order Solanales; family Convolvulaceae; genus Cuscuta; species Cuscuta australis. The sequence continues at coordinate 2,712 of NQVE01000198.1, read as the reverse complement.
GGATCTTATCTTAGGACTTAGAGGCACTACCTATGGCTATGACTCAGAACCACTACATACGGCCATAATTATGATCAACCTGGTTCCTATGGCACCGGTTGGGAAGAACCTCCAATCTAACGGATCATATCTTAGATTCTATGTACGTACATCTTTACCCGAATGCCACTGGACCAAAGTCAACAAGGCTCTACAAATGTAACGCCCTGAGACCCTGTCTATTAGAATTGATTAAATAATTAATTAATTACTCACTCGGACCGGGGTTTGGGAAAACTAAAGTCTTCAGAAAAATATTTGATCACGTCATAATACTCATCTTGACTATCTGATTCCAGAAACGCAAACGGATCTCAATTCGGACCCTTCGGGGGGGAAGCGTGTACCGTTCAGGTCAGATTTTACTTAACGGAATAAAATTTAGGGAGATAACTCCCCATTTAAACCCTCCTCATGCCACTCACACCCCATACATTCATTTTCCCTACATTAATACCCATTATTATTCTATTAATTTTCATTCAATATATTGCCTCTCCCTCTTCATTTCCTTCATCCTTGTAACCTCCCAAGTATTCACACACTCTCGCAACTCTCTCTCCCTCTTGTATTCCGCCAAGGCAACAGCAGCAGCCGGGCGAGGAGGTTTCCGGCGAGAAGGAGAAGAAGAAGGAAGAAGAGAAGGAGGTCTACGCGCGAGGCTGTTCGTTGTTCGCCATCCATTCGTTAGTCGTCCGTTCGTTCATCCGTTTTCCGTTATCATCAATCCCTGCGTTAGAGGTGAGTACGTTGCCCTCTAACTTTAGAATTCATAGTATAATCATATTGTTATATTCATAGGATTACCCGGCTAAACCTACATGTATCCACGTTATCATGACTCTTCGTTATTTAGACCTTTCGATTACGAATTTGATAATATAAAAATTTTAGAACCTTGTAAGTTCACCGATTACTTAACCCGGAAACGTAAACGTTCATTTCTAAAACTACCAACGTATTGACGATAATCAAACAGACAAAAGGTGAATCAGCGTGCCTTGATAATCGATTTACATGACATTATAATCAACTAACAAGTCACACTGGACTTCTTCTTGGAATCAGCAAGTGTGACAATCGATTATCACATAGGTGATAATCGATTATCAGACCCTGCGGATTCTTGAGACAGAGTTGGTTTTACTGATAATCGATTATCACAAAGCAATAATCGATTATGAGGCCTCTCTGAACTTGAGTTTCCTGAACAAAATGACTTGACAGTCGATTGACAAAAGGTGACAATTGACTATCACAGTCTGCAGGACTTTGGGAACAAAAGCTGCACAGCATGATAATCGATTATCAACAACGGACAATCGATTATCAGCCAGTTCTGAACCCAGAGCCATCATGTTGAACAAATCATTTTCATATGGAATCAAATCTATATTTATGCATTGAACTTAACTTCATTCTTCAAGTAATGCATTCATATCATCATGTATATCGTAGACGCATGTTTAGGATCATGGCATACTTTGCATACCGCGACAAGAGGTTAGGCCTAGTACGCCTCTTTCGCGGGCCCGTCTAGAAGCCTGCGGGATCCAACGGGTTCATCGGGAGGGCTTGTGTACGTACATGGTAGCTAGGCTTTCAACTATCACCCACATTATCTAGTCTCCATCGGGAAGACTAAGGCGTTCCTCAGCTCATCTACCGCGTGGGATGATCACCGAAGGGCGGGGGGGTCCCTGCGCAGTCTAACTCATGCATCATGATTTATTTGGCATTGCAACGTTTATCATTATTCATCTTTGTCTATTAAACTAGTATGTGGTATGTCGTACTTTAGTACAGGTACAATTATGTTTATATCAATGTGAATGCACTATGCATTCTACTGTTAGATTACCACTCAGCTTTTGCTGAGCGTATAGCATTGTTTTTACAATACGCAGGTAGGCAAGACGATCATGGACTGTAACACTCTAACTTGAACAGTGTCGTGGACTATTCCAAATTAGAGAGTTAAGAGGAAATATACTAATTTCTTATAAAAACATCATATAAATGTTTATTAAAAATAGCGGAAACGAGTTTAATACACAATATGTTTGTGAACATAACGTCATAAAATAAAATACAAACTTTTTATTCAAGCAAATAAATAAACACATAACCGTATTTATCAAAACGGATTTAATTGCCATGTCCTGCACTTCCACTTGTTCCAGCTACATCACCTACGCACAGTAAAAACCAAAAATATAATTTTTTACAAAGATCAATATCTCACTTTCACAGAATGACTTTTCTCATGGTAGGAATGTGGCACTCTACATAGATATTTTACTATACATTTTAGTAGTGTACATCGATCATAAATTGGTAATGCATTTTAATGCTTATTTCTAAAACATTAAATATATACCAAAATAGGTCTTTCATATTTTTATTCCGAAATAGGACTTACATTACCAAACATGGTCACGTACATTACCAAAAAAGTATAGCAATGTGCACATGTACAATGCCACATTACATTTTAATAATGTACATCGATCATGATTGGTAATGTTTTTCCCGAGGTACACCAAGCTAAAAATAAACATACACATATACTTAATGTTTGTGCATGTATAGATATTAAATGTTTGTCTGTACCTATTTTTTGTATTGGTGTATATTTGATGTACCCCAAGTGGGGTATGGGCACGGGATGCC
>NQVE01000171.1:7500-84347 GCA_003260385.1 Cuscuta australis | reverse complement strand
CTTGGTTCTTCAAACATGTCAAACACAAAACTCAACCAAATGACCATTTATGAACGTAGAAACGACCTATATGAACATTCTAGTCATTAGATATATCTAGGGGCTTACCTCGAAGGTAAATGAAGGTTTTGAATATTTTGCGGTGAAACTTCCGACGACTATATCTCTCTGCTCCGGTGACCTCACACAAGAATGACAGCACCACTGAACTCTACTCTCAGCAAGGAACAAGATAGAAGGAAGAATGAGTTGTTTTGGTGAGGAAATGAAGGAGTTAGCTCTCCTTAAATAGCCAAGTGAGGAAGGAAGAAGATATGGGTTGCAGCTTCCGTGATTGAGCGACGATTTGAAATCGGCGTAATTGAACAGGGCGCCGTTTGGTGTGTAGTCCTTGATTGAGACTAATTTTTGGTCCCAGTCGGGGTACACTTTTCGGTCCAACTTTCTCCGAATTGAAATCCGTTTTCACCGTTGCGATCAGACACTCGAGCTCTATCCAACGATATAATTTTTATATTTATTCGTTATACTTTTTCCGACATCATATTTTTGGATGGTTGACTTTGACAGAGTCAAAATTGGCCTTTATTCAAAAAGGTTCTCGCATTTAATTCATATTATTTATTCCCATGATTTATTTCAATAAATCATTTCAAAGTTCACATTATAAACAATTTCTTCATTTATTCTTAATTTGGGTCTGTACTCAGGTTCCCAATCAAGATCACACAATAAATCAACATGTTGGATTTATCTCTATAAGATTTATCCAGATTGTGATATTGGATATCAATATATGTTTTATTTCGGCCCAAAGCCCAACAACAATTTATTTTAATCAAAACAAATTTGATTAGTTGAATAATTATTCATTAATAATTCTAGGGTATGTTTCGGGGCATTACATTTCTCCCCCCCTTAAAGGAATTTCGTCCTCGAAATTCTTCTAATGGCCAACATTTAACATTTCGTAGTGATCTCACCTTTATCATGACCGTGTCATGTTCATTTGGTTAAACCATAATTACCTCATTGTCCAAACGGATACGTATTCTCAAACTGTCGACGTTATCAAACTCATTCTTTCTCCAAGAGATTAATAGGCAAGGCATCAACAATCCATTTTGTAGGTTCCCGCTCAGATTCAACAACCATAACTTAAGTTCCTTTGCAAGGTATAACATCGTATTTTGGATCATACTAGACATATTTGTACATCATTTCGTTCATTCACAAGTCTCGATGTATGCATTAGTCAACAACATTCTTTCTTTGATTTAAAGTCCTTAGCAGTATTCGTAGTTTTGAATCACAATAGATGTAGTAGGAGATTCCGAGGTTGTTTCAATCCATACGTTTTAGCGAAATCATCCAAGACATCTTCACATTATTCATATAGTTCAGAATGATTTGTAAGTAACATCAAATGGCTTTTCGTGGTCCAAGATTTTCAGGATATGGGATTTATCATACATTGTGAGGAGGTACTACTCGTTGTACAGTAGCTTGTCATTTATCGACCTTATACCGAAACATTTCTTCGTTTACTTCATGGTAGATCTCATTATCGTTAATGAGTCTTTGCATTAATTCGTATCCACAGGTGATAATGTTAGAGTGGCGTTTCATATACGTCTCGTCGTATTCAATTTTCTTCATCGAGTTTGGAATATATCTAGATACATTCTTGATAATGACAGGTTTGATGTAACACTATGGTTGATTTCATTTCGAGTGAAGAAGATAATATCTTCAGTACGTGATTCAATTCATGAATTCATAGAGTGGGGAATCTTTACTAGTTCTTACACCAACATCGCATATAGGTTCGGAATCTTCACTTGAATGATTTAGCTTGATCCTTGTGGCGTCATTTCTTCTCTGGTTGTTGCACATACATTCCCTTAGTAGGGTCATAACGGAGTTTGTTTGGTCAAATGAGATCATTGATAATCGCATCAACCATTTTGTGGTTCACAAAGAGAGGCTCAACATAATATTCCAATCAGAATGCTTTTACCGTAGTTCACAGAGTGTAGTTTTCAAAGATCGGTATAACGTATCTTGATGAATTAAGACAAGTTCCCAAGGGTTTAATATTTTGATACAACAATGGAATTCAATCTTTTCAAGATTGATCAAGCGAGATGTTTCAAGAGTGTAGTTAACACAACAAGTTGAGTCATTCAAGGATGTGAGTCACAAGATACAAAGATAGTGTTTGCGACTTATCGTTGCCAATCGTAGATTTTCTTTATTCAATGTTTCACTCTTTGGAAGTTACTCAAGGAGTCATTGTCCTAGGAAATAGTCGTTTTGACTTTTCGTCTCGGATTTGATCGTATTTCAGGACAGCGAATCTAACTATTCATTGGTCTCAATATGTCACATCGTCAGCAGACTATAGCATTAGCGAGTACGTTCTCGTATGCAGGTAATTTGAGTCCATTACTGTACATATTTTGGCTGGTGATAATTACCTTTCCATCCATGGTCAGGTTTCAAAGACTATATATATCACGATTATTGAAAGGGTGTTTCACATTCTCACATTATGGAAGGAACTTCTCGAACACTTCCTTACACCATAAGATTCGCTGGTCTTCTTGGCAGTCATTCTCTTGGTAGAAATCCAAAGTTTATGGCTACTGCAGTAGATTTAGGAAGAGAATTGATAAGGCGAAGATTTAGTCTTGCTTATGGAGGAGGCAACGTTGGCCTACAAGGAGCTGTTGCTTCAACACTCTTTACCAGTGGTGGTCTCGTTAGAGGTTTCATTCCTGGATACATAGCAACACGACGGGTCTATGGACCTACATACGGCGTAGAGCACACAGTTTCCAGCAATTACTACAAATATTTTGAGATGAATCATGCCGTGGAAGCTTTCATCATTCTTCCTGGAGGAGTTGAGACTATGGAAGGTTTGTTCACCTTGATCTCGTGGGCTTCTAAAGGGTTACACAATAGACCCATTGGTCTCTTGAACATAGACGGTTATTTCAATAACCTACTCAAATTTCTAGATGATGCAGTGAGGCAGAACTTCATGGCTTCCAGTCAGAGGAAACTTTTCATTTCTTCTTTCTTTGTTGATGAGCTTTTAGACAAACTAGAATTTGCTAAAGCTTTCCCGGACCTGGGGTTAGTTATGATGAGTTTGTGAATCCTAGGAGACTAGACTTAGAATTGCATTTGTAACATTCCTCATATGATCCAAGTTGTATGTTGAAATGATATTTTCCATAAATATTATTCTAGGCTGTATGACTAGTGCGAGCTACATTTTCTTCATTCTTCAGTCTTTCACTGTTGGTGTGCCACGTCGTGATCTTTCATGTTAATAGCTAATACAAATGAGTCCATTTCAAAGTAAGGAGTAGCGATTCTTGATCGTCAATTTGTTCAAGTTTCCTAACAGAGAATAGTTAGTATCCTGACCGTAAGTCAATCTTAGAGAACACAATGGATCCTCTAAGATGATCAAATAAGTCATGACACGAAGTAAAGGATAACGAATTGTTCAACTGACAGTAGTTGATATAGAGTCTCATTGATTCTTCCTTATTCACGTTTGAACAGAACAAATACTCTCCGATAGAGGAAACACTTTGTCAGATGATTCCTTCTTGGGCAATCTTCATAGTTGAGTTTTTTTTTTAACGGAAACATATTCAATATAGAGTTACGAATATTGGTCCTCTCGAGGATCAAGATTGACAGAGTTTTCAATTTCTTGGAACGGTGAAATATAAAGAAGTTCATATCAGAGGGGTGACATACTTTCGGTACGTTCCTTCAGCTTAGATGTTTCTTTTTGGGTATCGCACGAATAGACTTCACACTTGAGATGTTTTCGTATATATATTCGAGATGAACTTGGTCGGTTTAGAAATCAGCTTTGCTTTTACCTCTATAAGGTTACCATCATTGGTCTTCAGTTGAGGAATTCTTCATCACAAGTTGACAACAGCAACAACGTTCAGTCAGTTAATGCATGCTAAGGATAATGTCGATTTTCCTTGTATGGTACTTCAACGATGTTTTACAAAGAATTGTCGCTTAACGAACGATTTCAATTCACATTAAGGAATCGCATAATGCGTCCTAATGAGTCAAACAATAGTATCAGATACTTTAGATAACAGAGTTTATTGATTCTAAACGTTCGTGTTTGAATCAGCGATTAGATCGCCTTGAGTCCACATGAGGATCTTTGACATCAGCTTCACAGATGTTGTTCAACATATATCAACACGAATCGTTCTTCAGGTTCATCTCACTTCCGTGCAACTTTTCCGGTACAGATCAACTTCGTCATTCACGATGTGATGCGTACGTTGATAACGTATCAGAGGTTTATACATTTTTTTTATTCTTTTGTTTCTTTATCGAATATGAAAATTCGACTTGAGTCTATGCTCGATATAATTTCAGTACTAACAATTGTTATCAAATGAGAATTTTAACAAGTCAATATTTACTAAGTAAATTCTCATACCTTTCCTGGAGCAGAGGGATGCGAGAGTTGTGGATGTGATTGACAATAATTTTTTTTTTACCCAAAATATATAATATATATATATTTTTTTAAATCAAACATTGATCCGAAGATCGTGTTTAAAACCATTTGCTCCGATACCAAATTGTAACACCCTAATCCGTCCAGGTCTGTAGCCCCTTTCGGACTAAAGTATTGATTTGGTAATCGTGATAATTTAAAACAATTCAAGCATTTTTATTTATAAATAATATTCCATACATAATTGTAGAAAATACGGAGTGTTTAATAATAATGCGGAAGCGACTTTTAAACATGTCTCATAACAACATAATTATTTATTTTTGTTCAATGATCCACCACGACTGTCTCGCCCCTTCTGCTGCCAGGAATTAGCCAATCATTCATTCTACCTACCTGCGTGTAGCAAATAAAACACACTACACGCTCAGCGGTGAAGCTGAGTAGGCATATCTAAAGCGTCGAACATCCAAATAAATTGAATCTCAATTCATAATCAACCATTTGATATCATGCACACAATATATAATTCAAACATTCATGATATTCTCAATATTTTATTTTAAGTCATTTGATATTCAATATCTCAACCATGCTCTTAAATTATTCTTAATCTAAGGCCAAATCATTTTATAATAAGCTCTTAGCTATTCCTAGTCTAAGGCAACATTTCTAACCACGCCCTTAAACTATAAATAGTTTAATGCAGAACACAAGAATCGATAATCCACCCTATGAATCATGTGGATTACGTACCAACCGAACAGTGAACTGTCAGGTGGGTGATATCCGGTCTGGATCCCGTACGTACGTTTTAACCCCGAAATATGAATTGGTCAAGGAGGTATATCTTAGAGTTCTTCTAGATATCCTTAATAATCATCATCATTATACAAGTGGGTATATCTTAGAGTTCTTCTAGATATCCTTAATAATCATCATCATTATACAAGTGGGTATATCTTAGAGTTCTTCTAGATATCCTTAATAATATACATCAATTTCATAATCATCATTATATCCATTTTTAATCATGATTTAATCATACCAATCAGTAGGTTAATCATTCATAATTGGCCACAATAATAGTTCATCATAATGATCATTCAACATAACATTTAATAACAATTAGCGGCCTAGTCTCGAGTGTTAACACCCGAACTTACCATCATGCATCACATAATGTTTTAATTTGTTAAAAACATCATTTCTGTTAGGAAAAATCATTTTTATAATAATCATAATCAATTGGTATCAAAAATAGGATTTTAAAGCTCAAAAATGGCAATATCAGACAAAATTTCGGACCAGAGTTTCGGAAGATCGATCCAGTCCTCTAGATCAATCCAACTAGGAGAAAAACTCCCAGAGGATCGATCCAATGAAGGGGATCGATCCACTCTGTGGATTTTCAGCCACTGTTCATTCGTCTTCAACCTCGGTCCATTTTTCGGGAAAACCATTTTTAGTCACCGAACTTCAATTAAACTATATAGAGATGTTCTCCAAGGTTCATATACCATATTAGAATTATTAAAACATATTTTAAACATCAAATTCAAGGTTTATGATTCTTGGTTCTTCAAACATGTCAAACACAAAACTCAACCAAATGACCATTTATGAACGTAGAAACGACCTATATGAACATTCTAGTCATTAGATATATCTAGGGGCTTACCTCGAAGGTAAATGAAGGTTTTGAATATTTTGCGGTGAAACTTCCGACGACTATATCTCTCTGCTCCGGTGACCTCACACAAGAATGACAGCACCACTGAACTCTACTCTCAGCAAGGAACAAGATAGAAGGAAGAATGAGTTGTTTTGGTGAGGAAATGAAGGAGTTAGCTCTCCTTAAATAGCCAAGTGAGGAAGGAAGAAGATATGGGTTGCAGCTTCCGTGATTGAGCGACGATTTGAAATCGGCGTAATTGAACAGGGCGCCGTTTGGTGTGTAGTCCTTGATTGAGACTAATTTTTGGTCCAGTCGGGGTACACTTTTCGGTCCAACTTTCTCCGAATTGAAATCCGTTTTCACCGTTGCGATCAGACACTCGAGCTCTATCCAACGATATAATTTTTATATTTATTCGTTATACTTTTTCCGACATCATATTTTTGGATGGTTGACTTTGACAGAGTCAAAATTGGCCTTTATTCAAAAAGGTTCTCGCATTTAATTCATATTATTTATTCCCATGATTTATTTCAATAAATCATTTCAAAGTTCACATTATAAACAATTTCTTCATTTATTCTTAATTTGGGTCTGTACTCAGGTTCCCAATCAAGATCACACAATAAATCAACATGTTGGATTTATCTCTATAAGATTTATCCAGATTGTGATATTGGATATCAATATATGTTTTATTTCGGCCCAAAGCCCAACAACAATTTATTTTAATCAAAACAAATTTGATTAGTTGAATAATTATTCATTAATAATTCTAGGGTATGTTTCGGGGCATTACATTTCTCCCCCCTTAAAGGAATTTCGTCCTCGAAATTCTTCTAATGGCCAACATTTAACATTTCGTAGTGATCTCACCTTTATCATGACCGTGTCATGTTCATTTGGTTAAACCATAATTACCTCATTGTCCAAACGGATACGTATTCTCAAACTGTCGACGTTATCAAACTCATTCTTTCTCCAAGAGATTAATAGGCAAGGCATCCAACAATCCATTTTGTAGGTTCCCGCTCAGATTCAACAACCATAACTTAAGTTCCTTTGCAAGGTATAACATCGTATTTTGGATCATACTAGACATATTTGTACATCATTTCGTTCATTCACAAGTCTCGATTGTATGTCATTAGTCAACAACATTCTTTCTTTGATTTAAAGTCCCTTAGCAGTATTCGTAGTTTTGAATCACAATAGATGTAGTAGGAGATTCCGAGGTTGTTTCAATCCATACGTTTTAGCGAAATCATCCAAGACATCTTCACATTATTCATATAGTTCAGAATGATTTGTAAGTAACATCAAATGGCTTTTCGTGGTCCAAGATTTTCAGGATATGGGATTTATCATACATTGTGAGGAGGTACTACTCGTTGTACAGTAGCTTGTCATTTATCGACCTTATACCGAAACATTTCTTCGTTTACTTCATGGTAGATCTCATTATCGTTAATGAGTCTTTGCATTAATTCGTATCCACAGGTGATAATGTTAGAGTGGCGTTTCATATACGTCTCGTCGTATTCAATTTTCTTCATCGAGTTTGGAATATATCTAGATACATTCTTGATAATGACAGGTTTGATGTAACACTATGGTTGATTTCATTTCGAGTGAAGAAGATAATATCTTCAGTACGTGATTCAATTCATGAATTCATAGAGTGGGGAATCTTTACTAGTTCTTACACCAACATCGCATATAGGTTCGGAATCTTCACTTGAATGATTTAGCTTGATCCTTGTGGCGTCATTTCTTCTCTGGTTGTTGCACATACATTCCCTTAGTAGGGTCATAACGGAGTTTGTTTGGTCAAATGAGATCATTGATAATCGCATCAACCATTTTGTGGTTCACAAAGAGAGGCTCAACATAATATTCCAATCAGAATGCTTTTACCGTAGTTCACAGAGTGTAGTTTTCAAAGATCGGTATAACGTATCTTGATGAATTAAGACAAGTTCCCAAGGGTTTAATATTTTGATACAACAATGGAATTCAATCTTTTCAAGATTGATCAAGCGAGATGTTTCAAGAGTGTAGTTAACACAACAAGTTGAGTCATTCAAGGATGTGAGTCACAAGATACAAAGATAGTGTTTGCGACTTATCGTTGCCAATCGTAGATTTTCTTTATTCAATGTTTCACTCTTTGGAAGTTACTCAAGGAGTCATTGTCCTAGGAAATAGTCGTTTTGACTTTTCGTCTCGGATTTGATCGTATTTCAGGACAGCGAATCTAACTATTCATTGGTCTCAATATGTCACATCGTCAGCAGACTATAGCATTAGCGAGTACGTTCTCGTATGCAGGTAATTTGAGTCCATTACTGTACATATTTTGGCTGGTGATAATTACCTTTCCATCCATGGTCAGGTTTCAAAGACTATATATATCACGATTATTGAAAGGGTGTTTCACATTCTCACATTATGGAAGGAACTTCTCGAACACTTCCTTACACCATAAGATTCGCTGGTCTTCTTGGCAGTCATTCTCTTGGTAGAAATCCAAAGTTTATGGCTACTGCAGTAGATTTAGGAAGAGAATTGATAAGGCGAAGATTTAGTCTTGCTTATGGAGGAGGCAATGTTGGCCTACAAGGAGCTGTTGCTTCAACACTCTTTACCAGTGGTGGTCTCGTTAGAGGTTTCATTCCTGGATACATAGCAACACGACGGGTCTATGGACCTACATACGGCGTAGAGCACACAGTTTCCAGCAATTACTACAAATATTTTGAGATGAATCATGCCGTGGAAGCTTTCATCATTCTTCCTGGAGGAGTTGAGACTATGGAAGGTTTGTTCACCTTGATCTCGTGGGCTTCTAAAGGGTTACACAATAGACCCATTGGTCTCTTGAACATTGACGGTTATTTCAATAACCTACTCAAATTTCTAGATGATGCAGTGAGGCAGAACTTCATGGCTTCCAGTCAGAGGAAACTTTTCATTTCTTCTTTCTTTGTTGATGAGCTTTTAGACAAACTAGAATTTGCTAAAGCTTTCCCGGGACCTGGGGTTAGTTATGATGAGTTTGTGAATCTTGGGAGACTAGACTTAGAATTGCATTTGTAACATTCCTCATATGATCCAAGTTGTATGTTGAAATGATATTTTCCATAAATATTATTCTAGGCTGTATGACTAGTGCGAGCTACATTTTCTTCATTCTTCAGTCTTTCACTGTTGGTGTGCCACGTCGTGATCTTTCATGTTAATAGCTAATACAAATGAGTCCATTTCAAAGTAAGGAGTAGCGATTCTTGATCGTCAATTTGTTCAAGTTTCCTAACAGAGAATAGTTAGTATCCTGACCGTAAGTCAATCTTAGAGAACACAATGGATCCTCTAAGATGATCAAATAAGTCATGACACGAAGTAAAGGATAACGAATTGTTCAACTGACAGTAGTTGATATAGAGTCTCATTGATTCTTCCTTATTCACGTTTGAACAGAACAGATACTCTCCGATAGAGGAAACACTTTGTCAGATGATTCCTTCTTGGGCAATCTTCATAGTTGAGTTTTTTTTTTTAACGGAAACATATTCAATATAGAGTTACGAATATTGGTCCTCTCGAGGATCAAGATTGACAGAGTTTTCAATTTCTTGGAACGGTGAAATATAAAGAAGTTCATATCAGAGGGGTGACATACTTTCGGTACGTTCCTTCAGCTTAGATGTTTCTTTTTGGGTATCGCACGAATAGACTTCACACTTGAGATGTTTTCGTATATATATTCGAGATGAACTTGGTCGGTTTAGAAATCAGCTTTGCTTTTACCTCTATAAGGTTACCATCATTGGTCTTCAGTTGAGGAATTCTTCATCACAAGTTGACAACAGCAACAACGTTCAGTCAGTTAATGCATGCTAAGGATAATGTCGATTTTCCTTGTATGGTACTTCAACGATGTTTTACAAAGAATTGTCGCTTAACGAACGATTTCAATTCACATTAAGGAATCGCATAATGCGTCCTAATGAGTCAAACAATAGTATCAGATACTTTAGATAACAGAGTTTATTGATTCTAAACGTTCGTGTTTGAATCAGCGATTAGATCGCCTTGAGTCCACATGAGGATCTTTGACATCAGCTTCACAGATGTTGTTCAACATATATCAACACGAATCGTTCTTCAGGTTCATCTCACTTCCGTGCAACTTTTCCGGTACAGATCAACTTCGTCATTCACGATGTGATGCGTACGTTGATAACGTATCAGAGGTTTATACATTTTTTTTATTCTTTTGTTTCTTTATCGAATATGAAAATTCGACTTGAGTCTATGCTCGATATAATTTCAGTACTAACAATTGTTATCAAATGAGAATTTTAACAAGTCAATATTTACTAAGTAAATTCTCATACCTTTCCTGGAGCAGAGGGATGCGAGAGTTGTGGATGTGATTGACAATAATTTTTTTTTTACCCAAAATATATAATATATATATATTTTTTTAAATCAAACATTGATCCGAAGATCGTGTTTAAAACCATTTGCTCCGATACCAAATTGTAACACCCTAATCCGTCCAGGTCTGTAGCCCTTTCGGACTAAAGTATTGATTTGGTAATCGTGATAATTTAAAACAATTCAAGCATTTTTATTTATAAATAATATTCCATACATAATTGTAGAAAATACGGAGTGTTTAATAATAATGCGGAAGCGACTTTTAAACATGTCTCATAACAACATAATTATTTATTTTTGTTCAATGATCCACCACGACTGTCTCGCCCCTTCTGCTGCCAGGAATTAGCCAATCATTCATTCTACCTACCTGCGTGTAGCAAATAAAACACACTACACGCTCAGCGGTGAAGCTGAGTAGGCATATCTAAAGCGTCGAACATCCAAATAAATTGAATCTCAATTCATAATCAACCATTTGATATCATGCACACAATATATAATTCAAACATTCATGATATTCTCAATATTTTATTTTAAGTCATTTGATATTCAATATCTCAACCATGCTCTTAAATTATTCTTAATCTAAGGCCAAATCATTTTATAATAAGCTCTTAGCTATTCCTAGTCTAAGGCAACATTTCTAACCACGCCCTTAAACTATAAATAGTTTAATGCAGAACACAAGAATCGATAATCCACCCTATGAATCATGTGGATTACGTACCAACCGAACAGTGAACTGTCAGGTGGGTGATATCCGGTCTGGATCCCGTACGTACGTTTTAACCCCGAAATATGAATTGGTCAAGGAGGTATATCTTAGAGTTCTTCTAGATATCCTTAATAATCATCATCATTATACAAGTGGGTATATCTTAGAGTTCTTCTAGATATCCTTAATAATCATCATCATTATACAAGTGGGTATATCTTAGAGTTCTTCTAGATATCCTTAATAATATACATCAATTTCATAATCATCATTATATCCATTTTTAATCATGATTTAATCATACCAATCAGTAGGTTAATCATTCATAATTGGCCACAATAATAGTTCATCATAATGATCATTCAACATAACATTTAATAACAATTAGCGGCCTAGTCTCGAGTGTTAACACCCGAACTTACCATCATGCATCACATAATGTTTTAATTTGTTAAAAACATCATTTCTGTTAGGAAAAATCATTTTTATAATAATCATAATCAATTGGTATCAAAAATAGGATTTTAAAGCTCAAAAATGGCAATATCAGACAAAATTTCGGACCAGAGTTTCAGAAGATCGATCCAGTCCTCTAGATCAATCCAACTAGGAGAAAAACTCCCAGAGGATCGATCCAATGAAGGGGATCGATCCACTCTGTGGATTTTCAGCCACTGTTCATTCGTCTTCAACCTCGGTCCATTTTTCGGGAAAACCATTTTTAGTCACCGAACATCAATTAAACTATATAGAGATGTTCTCCAAGGTTCATATACCATATTAGAATTATTAAAACATATTTTAAACATCAAATTCAAGGTTTATGATTCTTGGTTCTTCAAACATGTCAAACACAAAACTCAACCAAATGACCATTTATGAACGTAGAAACGACCTATATGAACATTCTAGTCATTAGATATATCTAGGGGCTTACCTCGAAGGTAAATGAAGGTTTTGAATATTTTGCGGTGAAACTTCCGACGACTATATCTCTCTGCTCCGGTGACCTCACACAAGAATGACAGCACCACTGAACTCTACTCTCAGCAAGGAACAAGATAGAAGGAAGAATGAGTTGTTTTGGTGAGGAAATGAAGGAGTTAGCTCTCCTTAAATAGCCAAGTGAGGAAGGAAGAAGATATGGGTTGCAGCTTCCGTGATTGAGCGACGATTTGAAATCGGCGTAATTGAACAGGGCGCCGTTTGGTGTGTAGTCCTTGATTGAGACTAATTTTTGGTCCCAGTCGGGGTACACTTTTCGGTCCAACTTTCTCCGAATTGAAATCCGTTTTCACCGTTGCGATCAGACACTCGAGCTCTATCCAACGATATAATTTTTATATTTATTCGTTATACTTTTTCCGACATCATATTTTTGGATGGTTGACTTTGACAGAGTCAAAATTGGCCTTTATTCAAAAAGGTTCTCGCATTTAATTCATATTATTTATTCCCATGATTTATTTCAATAAATCATTTCAAAGTTCACATTATAAACAATTTCTTCATTTATTCTTAATTTGGGTCTGTACTCAGGTTCCCAATCAAGATCACACAATAAATCAACATGTTGGATTTATCTCTATAAGATTTATCCAGATTGTGATATTGGATATCAATATATGTTTTATTTCGGCCCAAAGCCCAACAACAATTTATTTTAATCAAAACAAATTTGATTAGTTGAATAATTATTCATTAATAATTCTAGTGAAGGCCAAACGACCGGATAACTGCAGAAGGGCGGCGAACTTTTGAAATTTGAAAATCAAAAGTTCATTTTTTTGGGCGGAAAAATAGTGTCTGTTCAAAAATCCAAAAGAACACGCCTAAGTGAAGAGAACTACTTACCGCCCTTGTTAATTCTTACAAGCCCGGTAAGTGGAGGACTTATTAATGGGTGTATTCCCACTCAAGACCCGACTGGGTCGGAAAGCTGCTAGAACCAACCAGGTGACCTATGAACGGCTTGTCCCAGGGTACCTGATGCAGTTCAGAGTCTGACCATCTAGGCGGAAAAGTACTCGCATGGGTCGGCCCACACAGTATTATCCATCAAGAAACTAGCCTGGCTTGAAGAGCTACAGATCAACAAAACATCCCCTGGAAGAAACCACTCGGGTGGTTTCATCTGGACGCGTAAACACAGGCAGCCTGGCTTGCTTGGAGGGTAGTGGTTTTGAAACGACATGGCAGGAAGCAGGATGGATCCAATGCACCAACGTATATAATCGAGCACTCCAGCAAAATACTACGCGTCAAGAGGACAGTGGCAAAGCATAACTGGAAGAGTACAGGGACGAGCACTACAAGACTATGCGCTATCAGATCCGGCACCCTGTCACATGTCTAGCATGTTGCCTGGCATGCGAACCCACCAACCTATCCCCCCAATCTGCACTATAAATATACTTGTAATCTTTAGTACAAGGGGTCTGAATTTCTTCTCTCTTAATCACATTGTGTAAGTCCTCCATGTACTCTTCCCACACTTAATAAAAATTAGACTACAGGTGTTCCCACCTACAGTCCTCTTGGCCAATCTTCATTTCTTGAGTCCTTTCAGTATCTAAACTCATCAAATCACTCTATACCCGATCTAGAGTAGTTTTTCCGAGTGGTTAATTATATTTACACCATCACCGAAAGGGCACTACTACAAGTGTAAAATGCATCACGTACGCTAAAATTATATATATGGATAGAGTTAGTATAAAAAATACTACTCGCCATTCCAAAAAATCTTTCTACCCATACTTTGACGGGAGAAGGACCAAAGTAGTAGTAAAACATATGACATATCCTCAAAATAAGAGTTGAAACATAAACTCCCCAAAATAGGAGTAATTAACTTTTAATTAGTCTAATGGCTTAAAATTAAGGAGCGAAATACAAGTAAAACATTGACCATGTACCCAAATAGAAGTTATATTCATATTAAAAATATGAAATTAAATAAATTTTATAAATTAAAAAATTCTAAAATAGCTACAGCCCCTGCCACACATGTCACTGTCGCCACCCCTTCCGCCATTACCGCTACTATCGTCGTCGCCACTCCATCGCCACAATCTCTTGGTGTCGTCGCTATTAAATGCGGTCACCATCTACATTGTTGCTGCCACTACACTAACACCGCCACGGTGAGTGAATTCGCCTTCATCACCACCACGATCTGCCGCTCTCATCCCCATTTGTTGCGGGTGTCGCCTCCATCGTCCCCATTTGCTGCTGTCAATGTCGCAATTTACTACCAACGTTGGGATCAAAACTGTCATTGTCGCCACCATAGTGACATGGTGTCACTGCTAAAGGAAAAAGCTTTCAATACAATGCCAACTAAAGTCACAATGTCACAGACGATAATGCATACTGACAAACATGTCATAGCATAATGCCAAACATGTTATTGCGTAATGTCAAACATGTCAATATAAAATGTCAAAAAGAAAGTGAAATGTCAAGATTGCCAGCATACAATGTCAATTTTCTTATCATTATCACCAAATTTTGCTGAAATTGGGAGAAAAATTTAAACACAACTAATAAAAAACAATTAAATAAAAAAAATTAAAAGAAAAATAATCAAATACAAAAATGAAAAGAAAAAAACAAACCAAAATCTGTTAGACAATAATACTAAAATTACTTCTGGTAGTAGTGGTTATGGTAGTGTTTGATTATTAGTCAGCTTTCTACTCCTATTTGTGTTAGATGTTGTATTTTAGTTAGTCTCCATTCTCTATTCCTAGTTGTGTTAGGAGTCTCTTCTATGTATACTCTATCATGTACTTCATAATTCAAAAGAGCAATATTATTAATACAATATTTCAACATGGTATCGGAGCCATCGCTCTTGGAGTCTTGGTGACCTAAAAGAGTTCTTTGCTTCCTCGCTGCTGCCGGTAATTCCGGCGACGGCAGCTCCACCCTATTCACCTCTATTTTCTTTTCCTTCTTTTATCCTCAAATTAACTTCTCCATTGAAATGAAAAAAAAAAGAAAAAAAACCCATGTTTAATCACACAAAAAAACCATCAAAGGAGGAACTTCTCTCGTGTATCTCCATAGTTCTTCAAAAAACTCAACTCCTCACAAACTCTCTCAACTCACCCTATCTTCTCAACAAAAACGATTGTAGTTTCTCTCCAATTCAACATATCAAAATCTCAGGCTCAAGTCTTTTTTTCATCACCAATTCTTAACCTACTTTTTCTCTCTAAAATCACTCATTCTAATCATCAACCTCTCTTCTCTTTCTCTTCTGTTGAGCAAATAAAAATCCAAAGTAAATCGGTACAAAAGCAAAGCCAAGGGGGAAGTAGTGAAAGAGGAAAGAATACCTCTACAACTCACCCTTTCAAGAGGGAAATAGGGCATTGCCTGGATCCAAGAAAAAGACAAAGAATGTCAAGGATCTTCAATCAAACAGACACCTCCAATAGCCTTCTTGTTCTTCTTCGTCGTCAGCAACTACAAGCGCACGTCAACCCTTTCTCTCTTCTTCAAAGACGTCATCAGCTACCAGCGCACGTCAGATTTATCTCTTCTCAAAGTTTTAAGTTTTCAGCTAGTGTCCAAGCTTCCTCTGGCTTCATCCAGAGTTCAGCTTGAGGGGGGATGTTAGACAATAATACTAATATTACTTCTGGTAGTATTGGTTATGGTAGTGTTTGATTATTAGTGAGCTTCTTACTCCTTTTGTGTTAGATGTTGTATTTTAGTTAGCCTCCATTCTCCATTCCTAGTTGTGTTAGGAGTCTCTTCCATATATACTCTATTATGTACTTCATAATTCAATAGAGCAATATTATTATTCCAATATTTCAACAAAATCAATGCCTAATGAAGATGCATTTTTTCGGAGAAAAAAAAAAAGGATGAATGCAATAAGTTGGAAGTATTTCTTACTTCTACGATGCAGTCTCAATTATAGAGCATTTGGAAGCTAATTAAAAAAAATCATAGTCATCGCGACTGGCGGCAATCTTTGCTCTGATGGATATAGGCGGTGTGATATATCTGCAAAGGGAAGAGATAGTGGGGCGGCGGTGATGTACTGCACTTGGGGTGGATTTGACGGAGGCAACGCTTCAAAATGATGAGGGTGAAAGAAGAAAGAGATGCATGGTGGGGCGGCCGTAAGAAGATGGAGAGGAGAAAGATGAGGATTAATTAAAGATTTAATACTATTAATGAAGTTTTCTTTATTAATTAAATAATTACTCCTACTTAGAGAAGTTTATGGGACGGAGGGAGTATTAACTAACTAAACATTTTATCTACTCTACTATAGCGCAAGGAAAAACTGAAAAATAACATTAAAAATTATGGCAAATTTTATAGTGCACCTAAGGTTCACTATGAACTTACATATGAACAAAATAAGCATTTCTTTACTACTTATATAAGCATTTGTTTTTTTATAAAAAATTTGAAAAAAAGATTATTAATATGAGAAGATCAACAAAAATGATATGCATCCAAGCTGCACCAAAGAAGCACTCTAAAATTATACTCCCTTCGTTGAAAATTATATTCTCGTTCACTATCCAAAGAGTCAAACTTTTTTCACTTTGTTGGCCTATTTTCGTTGCTCATTTGATAAAATAATACTCCCTCCGTCCCTGAGTATTTGTTCATTTTTGACTTTTTTCGGTCAAAATTGGTAAACTTTGACCTCAAATTCAATAAAAATGATATTAAATATTGATACAAAAAGAGTTTTATTAGATTTATTATATCAAATATTTTCAAAATATTATTTTATTTAATTAAAATACAATATATATTTTATTTAATTATAGGTTAAAGGTTGAAAACAGTTGACCGAAAAAAGTCAAAATTGGACAAATACTCAGGGACGGAGGTAGTTTAATCTTGTCACTTCTAGATTTGTAGATCTTATAATGTACTCTGTAGTTTTTAAATACTCCCCATGTCCCCAATTTGATTACAAACTGGGGTTTACGAGGAGAAATATCTCACTTTTTAAAATCGTTTTATTAACAAATCGGTATATCGATAAAAAATAAAATTACATATTAAAAATCTATGTCAAAAATTCTACAAAACATGATGCGACAAAAATATATTTTATTTTATCAAAAATACTTAATTAAATCGCGTAAACAAACAAAAGTTATCGAGACGAGAGAGAAAAAAATTGCAATCTAATTGGGGGCGGAGGGAGTATGCAATTTTAAAATTATAATTTCAAACCATTTTTCATATACAATGATTTGAAAACAATTTCAGTCAAACATCGTAACGCGCAGCGGGAAAATAATTTTTGGACGGAGGGGGTATTAAATTCTACCTCTTTTCTAAGTGGATATTTTTTGGGATGAAGGTAGTAAGAGATCGATATAGTATAATATTAAATCGCTTGCCATGTGAAACTTCGTAATAGTTAGTACTCCCTTCATTCTAATTTAAATCGCTTGTTTTTGTTTAAGATTTTTGACTTATATTTTTTCAATACAATTTAATTAAGAATCGGGATATGATTAACAAAATAAAATTTATGTAGTACATATTTCAAAACAAATCAATAATTATAGGAAACTAGAAGTAAATAAAAAAAAGTAAATAAAATTTGGAAGAGTTTTAGTGGAACCTCACTTGAAATACATCAAGAAATAAATAGGCACACATAAACATTTAATATTTGTGGGAGCACATATATTGAAGTTCATTTTTGTTTGTGTACATTTGGTGTAAATGAAGTGGGTTACCAAACATAAAATGCGAGATGATCTCTAGCGTACGTGAAGGTGTCAAATTGAGTTGAAAGATCTAGCTGTATATGATCAATAATGCATGGTAATAATAATGTCAGCCAGCCAGCTAGACCAGCCATGCTTTGTTTGTGGAGGGAATATTTGTACTGTACTCCATCTTCGTCCTCTCCTCCGAATGAGAATCATTTGTAGGGTCGGGAACAGGTAAGGTTACGTTGAAATGCGTGTGTAGTATGTGCATGTTGCTTTATCTTTTGAATTTTTACCCTAATACCATTTCTACCTCAAGAATTTGTACTCCATTTTGTAGATTATAAGAATGTACTAATATTTTGTGTTGATGTAATGCTAATTTTTGTTAACGCACCAATATTTTGTGTCAGTGTAAACCCTCAAAATCTTAATTCATACTTTTGGTGTACAAATGAGGCACAAATTTTGAGTAGATGTAGCATGATGGAAACAAGTATGTTAGCTCCAATAAGTATACACTAAATAATTATTTCAAAGACATGCACCAGTATATTACTCCCTCCGTCCGGAAATAAATTTCCTACTCTACTTTTTTTTTCGTCCGAAAATAATCTTCTCATTCTACTATTTTATAACACTTTTTCCTAAATTACCCCCTCTTTTCTTTTTCTGCTGCCGTCTCTCACTCTCTCCCCTCTTCCACTTTTTCTTCTTTTTTCGTTCCTTTCTTTCTCCTCCTCTCTTCCTCCGTCATCTCATCCTCCTCTCCTCTCCTCCATTTTCTTTTCTTTTTTCTTCTTCTTCTTTCTCCTCCTCTCTCTTCCTTCGTCATCTCCTCTTCTTCACTTTTCCCCTTCATCTTTTCCCTTCTTTATCTCCCCTTATTTCTCTTATCTCTCTTCCAGATCTGAGCTTGGCAGCGATGGTGGCGGCAGCAATGGTGGCGACGACGATGGTAGGGGGCGGCGATGGTGAGGATGCGTCCGTGGTAAGCCTAGATCTGCAATCTTCTTCTAATCTCTTTCTAATTTCTTTCTCATAATTCTTTATTTCTTTGAGATCTAATGGTAGGGCTATGTTGGTGATGGTGAGAGTGGAGCGATTATGGTGGAGGGGGATGGTGGAGATGGTCGGAGAATGGATCGGTGGTGGAGCTGACGACAATGGCTGGGCTGGCGGGGAGGTGGGGAGGGGCTACGGTGGAGGTTGTGGGTTCTCAATGGTGGCAGGGCTGGGAAAGGAAGGGGAGGGTAATTTAGGCATTTCATGCCTTATTCAAGCCTCCACTAAAAATGAGGAAAAGTCAAAGTAGGAAACTTATTCCCGGACAGAGGGAGTAATAGTTTACACTGGTATAAATGTTATTTCATTTAAAAAAATTGCACTAATATTTTGTGTCATTCTAAATCATGATACTAGCATTGTACTAGTACAAAATATTAGTGCATTCTTTCGAAGTACAAAATATGGTACAATTTTTGGATACGAATAATTTAATTCTCATAAAAATTTAAGAGCAACTATGATAGCCATAGGTGTACTCTAAAGTTTAAAGATTATATTCCTTCTGTCCTAAAATGATATCCTCAATTTGATTTATGAGGTTTGACTAAAATATTTTTTCAATTCAATTTATTTGATTATAAGTGAAAAAATTTAAAAATAAAAATTATATATTTTTAACTACATCAAAAGATCTACAAAATAAGAGCTGACATGATTATATTATTTTATCAAATAACTAATGGAAATAGGTAAAAAATGATTAATGTTTGACCATATGAATACTGACTAAGAAGATCATTTTATGATGGAGAGAGTAATTCAAAATATAATTCTGAGATTTATATTTTCATGGCTTATATTTACAAAATCAAAAAGTTGGTTAATCATAAAATTGTAATACTGACATTTTATGTTAATGTAAGCCATGTATCTCACAATTATATTTCAGGTTGTTGGCGAACGAGATGTATCATAAGGATATGGATGAGTTGTCCAGAAAATTGGAGCTTCCGCACATCCATGAAATCACCAAATGGCATTTTTCGAAAGTTCACCATATTCTCTACACTCAATTTGCTCCTAACTATGGCGACTACATCTTCTAGTTCTCCACAAACCGAATACTGCGCAGGGAAGTGATCTTTGGTGGGAATCAAAAGTGACATTTTATTGTACCTACAAAATAAACATCTGTCATTGCCATAGTCACCGGATACAAGAGAGCAAAGAAAACTAATAACCTTAGCGTAGTACTTCTGTAACGCCTCGAAACATACCCTAGAATTAGTATTAAATAATTATTCGATTAAACAAATTTGTTTTGATTATTATTGTGCTTTGGGCCGATATGAAATATTTTTTAATATCCAATATCAAAATCTGGATAAGTCTAATCGAGATAAATCCAATATGTGGGCTATTTGTGTGGTCTTGATTGGGAACCTGAGTACAGACCCAAATCAAGAATAAATGAAGAAATTAATTATGATGTGAACATTAAAATGATTTATTGAAATAAATGATGAGAATAATTAATATGAATTAAATATGAGAACCTTTTTGAATAAAGGTCAACTGAATCAATTTTTACTCTATCAAAGTCAACCACCCAAAAATATGATGTCGGAAATAGTATTACAAATAATTATGAAAAGTATATCGTTGAATAGAATTCGAATGCCTGATCGCAACGGTGCGAACGGATTTCAATTTGGAGAAAGTTAGATCAAAAAGTGTACCCCGACTCGAACCAAAATTGGTCCCAATCAGGGACACTGTGGAGACGGCGCCTCCCAGCGCACTGATTCATTTCCTACGTAGAGCTACAGCTACAGGACTTGTCTTCTTCTTCTTCATTTCCTATATAAGGAGGAAAAAAACCCAGCTTCCAAATCTGCACCATTCCTTATAAAATTAATCCCATTAGAATCCTAAGAGTGAGGAGAGCATTTTGCAATAGTTTGTTGCCGCCAAAGTCACCGGAGCAAGCCGTGGTGTTCGCCGGAAGTTTCATCGTCCAATCGCCGGAATCATCGTTAAGCTTCGAAGTAAGCCCGTAGATATATCTAATGACTAGAATGTTCATATAGGTCGTTTCTACGTTCATAAATGGTCATTTGGTTGAGTTTTGTGTTTGACATGCTTGAAGAACTAAGAATCATAAACCATGAAATTGATGTTAAAATTATGAATTAATGATGCTAAAATGATCCATGAATCTTGGAGAACATTTTTATATACTTTAATTGAAGTTTGGTGAGTAAAAGTGACATTTCCGCAAGTTGGCTCGAGGTAGAAGACGGTGGGTAATCGATTATCAACTTGAAAATCGAATATTCATCGTTCTGCAGATTTTTTGAACAAAGCTGGGCAACAGTCGATTATCAGAATGTGATAATCGACTGTCAGCCCTCTCTGAAGTTTGATAATCGATTATCAGAGTGTGATAATCAATTATCAGCCCATTCTGAACATCAGACAGTAGATTATCAGAAGTGACAGTAGACTGTCTCCCTACACTATTGAAGAAAATGAAGCTAATAGCTAATAATTGAATTTCCTATCATATGTTAATCAATTTTTATTTAGAAAACATGATTTTTGAGTTATGGAATCCAATATTTTGATACCAAACCATTATGATTAATAAAAGGATAATTTCTTGGAATAAAGATGGTGTTTTAACAACTAAAAGGGATCTTATGTGATGCATGACGGTAAACTAGGGTGTTAACACTCGATGCTAGGCCGCTGATTGTTATTAGATTGTTCATTTGATGAATATTATGGATTATTAAATGATTGTTGAACTAAGAATATGAATTGATGAATACTGTTGTTAAGGATATCTAGAAGAACTCTAAAGATATACCCACTTGTATAATGATGATGATTATTAAGGATATCTAGAAGAACTCTAAGATATACCTCCTTGACCAATTCGTATTTCGAGGTTAAAACGTACGTACGGGATCCAGACCGGATATCACCCACCCGACAAATCATTGTTCGGTTGGTACGTAATCCACATGACTCATAGGGTGGATTATCGATTCTTGTGTTCTGCATTAAACTATTTATAGTTTAAGGGCCTGGTTAGAATTACTGCCTTAGACTAGGAATAGCTAAGAGCTGAATATAAAATGATGTGGCGTTAAATTAAGAATAATTTAAGAGCATTATTGATATATATTGAATATCAAATGACTTGGAATAAAATATTGAAAATATTTAGAATGTTTGAACCATATATTGTGTACATGATATCAAATGGTTGATTATGAATTGAGATTCAATTTATGTGGATGTTCAACGTTTTAGATATGCTTACTCAGCTTCACCGCTGAGCGTGTAGTGTGTTCTATTTGCTACACGCAGGTAAACAGAAAGTTTAATGTGATCCTGGTGGCAGATGGGGCGAGATTGTCAGGATGGATGTGACAAGTTTTGAAATAATTTATGATATGTCAATATTAAATTCGCTTCCGCAATATTGTTAAATACTCCGTACTGTATATGTTATGAAAAATATTATTGGGATTAATAAAGTGTGTTTGAAATGTCTTAAATTATCACGATTACCAAATTAATACTTTAGTCCGAATGGGGTTGCAGACCTGGACGGATTATGGTGTTACAACTTCTATTAGAGATATGATAGTAATAAATGGACAAAAACATGATACGAAGCATGTAAGGAAGCAACACTGAACACAGACATTCTGCGTCTGTGAGTAGCAATTCACATACATTTTCCATTTTTTTAAAAACTAAACATGGAATAAACATAATTCAGGACTTAGGGTTCATAATAGAAGAACACGCATTTCAGCATATTAAGAATTTAGGGTTCATAATCCAAGAAGAAAAGGTAAAAATTCAGCATATTAATACATATATCTTCTACTTCGGACCACGCATTTCAATGGTCATTTTGTTAAGAATTAAACTCAGTTTGTGAACCAATAAATTATTTTAATTAATGGAAGTTTGAGGAATTTCTGCATCACATTTGCCCATTAATTCATTCACAGACCTATTACGCACTTTTGGGGAACCTTTGCATCAGATTTGGGGAAACTCGGCTTGTAGAAATTTGATGTAATTAAGCCCTTAAAAGGTAAAAATTCAGCATATTAATACCTGGAAGGTGATGATGTTGCGAGAGACAATCACCGGCGAGAGACGGCGATGAAGACAATCACACGCGATGATGTTGCGAGAGACAAAATTGAGAAGGCGCAGTAACAGCGAAGCAGGGAAGGTGCAGAGACGGAAGACGCGGCGGCAGTAACAGCGAAGCAGGGAAGGTGCAGAGACGGAAGACGCCGCGGGTAGGATAAGGGGGGAAACCAAAAGAAAGAGAGAAATTTTATTTTTTTGAGGTGGGGGGGAAATTTTTTTTGGGAGAGGAGGGATTGCGTGGGGGTATGGAGTATATGGGGTACAACCGGTGTACATATCCAGTGTACCCATAGAATTATCCTATTATTAATTATAACGTAGGGAGTATTTTCTCAAATCTCAACAACTTATTTCATTCATTGATTTAGAAAAGGAAGCACATTGGAATTAGAATCAGTGAATCAAGAAAGAACTACTCGTACAAATTAAAATAAATTTTTTACTATTGTCCCCAAAGCCAAAGTTGACTGAGAAGGATGCACCGAGTAGGCATTATTACATCTTAAACAGATGAGGGCTTGCAAGGAGCCAGGGGGGCCCACACAAACACTTATTATGACCAAACGAGGATGGGTCAAATCCCTGCAACTTCCCTCCGGCGGTGGGTATGGGGCCGCAAAGTTGGTTGTAGCTGACGTTGAACTGGTACAACACTGGCACCCGGCCTAACCAGTCCGGGAGCCGTCCGTAGATCATGTTATGGCTCAAGTCGAGCACGAGCAAGCTCGAGTTCAGCACGCCAACCGGCATCACCACGTTCGTGAGGTCGAACGACAGGCGATTCCTGGACAGGTCCAGGTGCGCGAGCTCCGTCTTCTTCTCCCCGAACAAGAACGACGCGTCCCCCGTCAACTCGTTCCCGGCAACTTCCAGGATCTCGAAGTTGACCCTGCCCAGGGATCTCGGGATCGGGCCCGAGAGCCTGTTGTTGGACAGGGTCAGCTGAGAGCCTGGGTCGAACGCGCCGAAGCTCTCTGGGATTCCCCCAGTGAGGCTGTTGTTGGACAAGTCTAGTCCCTTGAGGTTACGGAGACGGCCGAGGGAGCCCGGGATCGGACCGCTCAAGCGGTTGTCGTTCAGGCTGATGGTCCCGACATTTGGGAGCCGGCTTAAGAAATCGGGGACGGGGCCGGTGAGGTTGTTCCAGTTGAGCAAGAGGAATTTCAAGTGAGTGAGTTTGGATATGGCTTCCGGAATGGGACCTGTGAGGTTAGGAAGGTTCCTGAAGATGAGGGTTTCGAGGTACGGGAGGTCGCCGACGAGGGACGGGATACGGCCGACGAGGTCGTCGGCGTTGTCGATCTCGAGGAAGTTGACGCGGTAGACGGTGGTTTTGGGGATTTTCTTGCAGGAGACAATGCGCCATTTGCAGCAGTCGTTTTGCGGAGTCCAAGTTGAGAAGAGGCTGGAGTTGTGGAAGTGGTTCTTGATCTGGAGGAGCACTTTCTGGTCATCTGGATGGCAGCGGTGAGCTGGGATGGCGGCGAAGATGGACGAAGGGACGAGGAGGAATGAGAATAAGAAGAAGAGGACTGGGAGTAGAGAGCTCTTCATTTTCCTCACGACTCTTTTTCTTCTTCCTTCCTGTAATTGGTGTATATATATACTCTCTATCTATATATTGTTATTCTAGCTACCGTCTACCGAGTTTCGTTTCTTTAAATTGATTTTAGAGTAATTTACCTAAATAGGACTAAAACATAATGACTTTGTCCAAATAGGACCATATGTTTTTATTTCTCAATGTAGGACCTTTGGTCATTATTAATTAGTCATTATTCAAGTAAATGTCCATTATTGCTGGACATTTTTCCTTCCACGAAGACATTATTAAGTCCTATTTATGTAATAAAAAAATTTAAGTCCTAGATTAGGAAAGTCATTATGTTTTAGTCCTATTTAGTACAAATTTCACTTGATTTTACTCCGTTATGATTATTTCGTACTTCACCCAAAATCAATTTCAACCTCCCATAACTTCTAGTGGCTTGATTGGTAATAAAGTTGTAAAATTTGTACTGAATAGGACTAAAACATAAGTCATTTTCCAATGTAACACTTAAACATTTTTATTTCCTAAATAAAATTTAATAATGACTAGTAAGAAGAATAATGTTCAAGTGATGCTGGACATTTAATTGAATAATGACTGATAGATAATTACCAATAGTGCTACATTGGAAAATAAAAACATATGGTCCTATATTGAGAAAGTCATTATGTTTTAGTCATATTTAGATAAATTACCCAATAAAGTTTTTAGTTGAGATTCATATGGAAGTTCACCAATCCCGAAGCAAAGCATTGAGTCTTTGTGACTCATTATTAGCTTAAAAATAATATGAATAATTACTACATTGTAATAAAGCTGATAACATTCAAAAAAATTAGCTTGAAAATAATATGAATAATTACTACATTGTAATAAAGTTGATAACATTCAAAAAAATTAACTACGGAGTAACTAATTTTATTGTGTATAAATTAACGTTCGTGCAAACCCAATGTAGAGGGAGTATATTGTTTTCATCATAGTTTTAAAAACCGGACCGGGCCGGCCGGTTCAGGGATTCAGACCGCAACCTGCTGTGAACCGGTGAGAACCAAAACCGGCCGGTTCCGGTTTTTTCTATTCTTTTATGAAGAATTTTAAAAAACACATGCCAAGGGTTCGAACACAGGATTGCATGGGAGTAAGGAGCTTCTCCAAACCATCTCTACTACTATGCTTGGTGCGAATTCTCTACTATTCGTTTCTTATATTCTTTATTCAAATTTTTTTTATCAAAATATATAGTTTTTTTTACTAAAATTCAAAACCAATTGAGGTAATTTATATGGAGTGCATATCACACAAATATTTTATATATATATTTAAATACTATATAAAATGTTTACAAAAAATTCAAATCACTTTTTATTTCTAAGATTTTTTAAATAAGTAAATTTTATTTTTTATTTAATGAAACAACTCAAGTAAATTAAGTTAAATTATAAATTTAGTCAAACATCAATTCTTTATTTATAAATAGAGGAAATATTATTTTATTAATCATATAATAGGTTTTTTAATTCAATGCCACAATGTGTGTGTGTATATATATAAACATATATATACATATATATATATATATAGATATATTTATTTATTTCTTTATATATTTATTTATATATTTATCTATTTATTAAAAATGTTTGAACCACTGGTTCGACCAGTAAACCAGTGAATCAGTGCCTTGACCGGTTCGATCGCCGGTTCGATTCTGAAAACTATGGTTTTCATCATCGTTTTAGTTATATAAAATTTACCTTATAAATCAAACTAAACTAGGATAATTTTTTTAGAAGAGGGTGTATATTGTTTTCATCATCATTCTTAGATGTTTTGGTTTATTTTTTAAATATATACTTTTTTTTAGTTCTACCCATTATTCTATAAAATTCAATTCAAAATAAATTCAATCGAACATCGTATGCGTGTGCTGGTGTGTGCAATCCTTTTTGGAGCAGAGGTTGTATTTTTTATAAAAAAACTCCGTAATTTTTTTTACTATTACTCGCGCTATACATACTTTTTAGATTGCATTCCGTTCGCATGATCTCATATGATGTAAGTTTTTGAAGTTTTGATCTGATCTGGTCTAATCTAATCTGATTGGATCAAATCTGATCGGATCTGATATGGTCTGATCTGATGTAAATTAAATTAAAATTGAAATCATTATTGTAATAATAGAAATATTAGTAATAATAGTAATAATAATAACAATAGAAATAATAATAACAATAATAGTAATAGTAATACTAATAATAATAGTAATAAGAAGAGTAATAATAATAATAAATATAATAATAATGCTAATAATAATAGTAATAATAATAATAGAAATAATGATAATAAAAATATTGATAATAAAAATAATAATAGTAATAATAATATTATTTATAATATTAATATTAATAATAATAGTAATAATTATAATAGAAATAATAATAATAATAATAATAATTGAAATAATAATAGTAATCGTAATAATAATATTAGTAACAATGGTACTTCTAATAGTAGTTATCATAATTATGATAATAGTAATAATAATAGTAATAATAATAATAAGAATAATTATATTCATAATAATTATAATAATAATAGTAATAGTAATAGTAATAATAATAACAATAGTAATAATAATAGTAATACTAATAATAGTGACGGAGAATAAGCACATGTAAGCCTAATATCGGACTCAAGGTTGGACTCCACCTCCAAGTAAGCTCAAAGAGGACCCTAGGAGGGGACGGACTTAACCTGTAACACCCTAATCCGTCCAGGTCTATAGCCCCTTTCGGACTAAATTATTAACTTGGTAATTGTCAAAATTTAAAAATATTTCCAAACACTTTTATTCATCAGAAAAATAATATTCATACGAGTAACAGTACGGAATTCTGAATGTTGCGGAAGCTTTATTAAATCACAAAACATAATTATTTTATGTTCTTTAATTCAAAACCATCACAGCCATCCCGACAATCTCGCTTCCGTCTGCCTCCACAATCACATCACGTCATTCTTCCTATTTACATGCATGTAGCAAATAAAATATACTACGCGCTCAACATTGAAGCTGAGTAAGGATATCTAATGCGTCGAACAACTATATAAATTGAATCTCAATTCATAATCAAATCATTTGATATCATGCACATAATGTTCAGTTCAGACATTCAATTATAAATATTCAACATTCAATATTCAACACTCATATTGATATTCATCATTCATCAACAATATCCTTAAACTATTCTTAGTCTAAAGACCAATCTCTTTAATGTTTACCAACTCTTAAATTAATTCTAGCTTAAGGTACTTTTAACCAACTCTTAAAATATATTCTAGTTTATAGTGTTAGTCGGTTTAGTCGTTGTGCCCACGCCTTAGAGGGGGGGTGAATAAGGCGTTTAAAATCTTTTCGGAGTTTGATAAAAACGGTGTTGGCAAATGCAGGAGCAATATATAAAACGCAGAAATAAAAGCGTAAATAAAATGCACACCAATTTTATACTGGTTCGGGAAACCCCTACTCCAGTACCTCGAGGCTCCTCCTCAAGGATTTCCGAATCCACTAAGTCCCGGCCTCTTGAACTCCGTCAAAACATCGCACTAGTTTTGGCAAACAACCCTTGCCAAAAGGATTCACTCCGAGATTTCACAACGGCTATCTCGAACTG
This sequence comes from Cuscuta australis, assembly GCA_003260385.1. Classification (NCBI taxonomy): domain Eukaryota; kingdom Viridiplantae; phylum Streptophyta; class Magnoliopsida; order Solanales; family Convolvulaceae; genus Cuscuta; species Cuscuta australis. The sequence goes on along the minus strand of NQVE01000171.1, from coordinate 55,842 downwards.
TTTACAACGAAGATTTAATGGCTATCTTCTACCGTTCCCCCAAGGATTTCAAAGGCTATCCTTGAACCTTTACCCAAGGATTTATACGGCTATCCTTGACCGTTACAATGTGAGAATTTAACGACTATTCTCGACCGTAAGAAGGTGTGTTTAAATAACACAAAAGAAGATTCTACACAACGGCTAGAATATTAAAATGAAGAACAAAACTTAGCCGGTGTAGAAGGAAAGTATACTCTCTCAAAAATACAATTCAAACTTATGAATATGAGAGTATATAACTAGAAACACAAGCTCAAAGTGTGTGTATAAAAATCAGGAATTTAAGACTCTTAAAATAGCCAAAATATTGAAAATAATCAATAAAAGGATGAACACACTTAGAATAAAAAGAGAGGATGTTTAGAGCTTTGTTTCTTAAGAAATATGAAGGATTAGGCTTGTATTTATAGTGAAAGATGTTAATTAGCCGTTGGGAGGTGATTAGGGTTGATTTATTTCAAAATCTCAAATCAGGAAGAGTAACCCAACGGTCACGGTAGGCCGGTACCGTTCACACGGTAGCATGGTACCGTGGGTACGGTAGGGGGTACCGTTAGTGGCGGTACCTCGGTACCGTGTAACACCAAAAATCCATTGGCTCTGGCGGTACCTGGTTAGGACGGGTTGGGCCAACCGTCTACGCCTACCGTCCGGTACCTAGGTACCGTTACACGGTATGGGGGTACCGTGTAGGCGGTATACCCTACCGTTTGGGGTACCACTAGGGGTACCGTGCCACTGTCCTGATTTTTCCAAAATTCCCTTAATTCTTCGTGTTTGAGTTTAAAACCTTTTAGATGTTTGAAAATGTTTATGGGATGGTTTTAAACATATTTTGTGAGTGCTTTTTAGCTTGTGAATATAGGTAAATAAAGTCATATTCTCACATTGGTTTCTACCTATATTCTACGCTAGTTTAGTGTTTCGACTTCATTCTTGAGTACCGAATCTTAATGGATTCTTGTTTTACCTGAAACACTTAAACAAACGTTAAGCTCTTATATTATTTGTTAACATCAAAACATGAGGCTTAGCAAACCAAGGCTAACAATCTCCCCCTTTTTGATGTTAACAAACAATATACTTCAAAGTAAGTTAGGCGGGAGTAAAATAATGAAGCAAGCAAGCTCCCCCTAAGAATAAGCATATTGAAAATACTCACTTTGAACTTTTTCTTGTGTTTATTGAAAGTTTAATTTTGATGCAAATAGTTACACAAGAATGCATTCAAGTCAAGTTGCATATGCACCACTTTGAAGTATACATCTTCTCCCCCTTTTGTCAAAATCAAAAAGGGTATTTTGAAAATTTTAACCATGTATAACTTCTTGAAACCCTCCCCCTATCAAAATGAATTTTTAGAAAAAATGATAGTTTTGAGATCATTGGGCAAAAGGTGCATTTACAACAAAACTCCCCCAAAAAAATGAAAACTCCCCCTAAAATGATGCAAGTTTAAAAACTTTTTTTTCCAGGGGTTTTAGGAATTATTTTCTAAAAAACATGATTTTAAAGATGAATTAAAAAAAAATTATTTAATCATGCAAACCAAGGCTAAAGCAAATAAAAGCACGTATGAGATAAGGTTTTATTTTTGAAAATAATTAAAACAAAAAAAAATATCTTATCCCAATAAGTGAGAAGAATTTACCTTGGCTTATTCCGCTCTTTCTTTGGCTTTTTATACGTTTCCTTCCTCTTCACATACTTCTTCCATTTGAGGAAATCTGTATACTTCTTTCTCATTTCCTTCTCTTCGTCTTCTTCATCATCCGACTCTTCCGTAGAGCTTGAGTCACTTGAATCATCACTTGATTCACTTGACTCTTCACTAGACGAGTCTTTTGAAGCTTTGAAGGCATTGGTAAGCTTGGGATTTTCACGCATTTTTTCCTCTTTGATCTTTCTCAACAAAAGCTCATGAGAATATAAGGAAGACCAAATGTGGGCGGTTTCGGTCTTATCACATTTGGGTAATAAATCCACTATACTACTATGCCATTCTTTAGGTAAAGAAAATAGAATTTTCGTATTAAGCTCGGAAGTAGTATACGTCTTACCCAATTTACTCAATTTGTTGACAATCTCATTGAACCTCTTGTTCATATCTTGGATTGTCTCACATGGTCCTTTCTTGAAGGATTCGTATTCGGCGTTCCCAAGGGCAATCATTGTTTGCTTTGTCGAGACATCCCCTTCGTGAGTGGCTTCTAATAGATCCCATACTTCTTTGGCAGTTTTGCACGTACTCACTCTTGCAAATTCATCGGGACCGAGGCAGCAATGGAGGATGTTGATTGCCTTTGCATTCATTAATAACTTTCTTTTATCCTCCGGAGATAATCCTGCAAGATTACCAATACTCGGCACAAATGGCCCGTGAAGTACATTCAACCATAAATCAAAATCAATTGATTGAATGAAATATTCCATCTGCATTTTCCAATAAGAATAGTTTTCACCATTGAAAAATGGAGGGCGGTGGATGCTTTGGGAATCCATTTGGGCCATATTTCAATAAATTTGAATTTAAAAATTGGGAAATTAAAAATTTTGAGATTTTAAAAATGCAAATTTAAAAACGGACACAACAAGTGGATCTTTGTCGTAGATGCGGTTAAGCACTTTCAACTACAAAACTACTCTGATACCAATTGTTAGTCGGTTTAGTCGTTGTGCCCACGCCTTAGAGGGGGGTGAATAAGGCGTTTAAAATCTTTTCGTAGTTTGATAAAAACGGTGTTGGCAAATGCGGAAGCAATATATAAAACGCAGAAATAAAAGCGTAAATAAAATGCTCACCGATTTTATACTGGTTCGGGAAACCCCTACTCCAGTACCTCGAGGCTCCTCCTCAAGGATTTCCGAATCCACTAAGTCCCGGCCTCTTGAACTCCGTCAAAGCACCACACTAGTTTTGGAAAACAACCCTTGCCAATAGAATTCACTCTGAGATTTCACAACGGCTATCTCGAACCGTTTACAACGAAGATTTAATGGCTATCTTCTACCGTTCCCCCAAGGATTTCAAAGGCTATCCTTGAACCTTTACCCAAGGATTTATACGGCTATCCTTGACCGTTACAATGTGAGAATTTAACGGCTATTCTCGACCGTAAGAAGGTGTGTTTGAATAACACAAAAGAAGATTCTACACAACGGCTAGAATATTAAAATGAAGAACAAAACTTAGCCGGTGTAGAAAGAAAGTATACTCTCTCAAAAATACAATTCAAACTTATGAATATGAGAGTATATAACTAGAAACACAAGCTCAAAGTGTGTGTATAAAAATCAGGAATTTAAGACTCTTAAAATAGCCAAAATATTGAAAATAATCAATAAAAGGATGAACACACTTAGAATAAAAAGAGAGGATGTTTAGAGCTTTGTTTCTTAAGAAATATGAAGGATTAGGCTTGTATTTATAGTGAAAGATGTTAATTAGCCGTTGGGAGGTGATTAGGGTTGATTTAATTCAAAATCTCAAATCAGGAACAGTAACCCAACGGTCACGGTAGGCCGGTGCCATTCACACGGTAGCATGGTACCGTGCGTACGGTAGGGGGTACCGTTAGTGGCGGTACCTCGGTACCGTATAACACCAAAAATCCATTCGGCTCTGGCGGTACCGTTACACGGTATGGGGGTACCGTGTAGGCGGTATACCCTACCGTTTGGGGTACCGCTAGGGGTACCGTGCCACTGTCCTGATTTTTCCAAAATTCCCTTAATCCTTCGTGTTTGAGTTTAAAACCTTTTAGATGTTTGAAAATGTTTATGGGATGGTTTTAAACATATTTTGTGAGTGCTTTTGAGCTTGTGAATATAGGTATATAAAGTCATATCCTCAGATTGGTTTCTACCTATATTCTACGCTAGTTTAGTGTTTCGACTTCATTCTTGAGTACCGAATCTTAATGGATTCTTGTTTTACCTGAAACACTTGAACAAACGTTAAGCTCTTATATTGTTTGTTAACATCAAAACATGAGGCTTAGCAAACCAAGGCTAACATATAGTACTCCTAACCAACTCTTAAGCTATTCTAGTTTAAGGTACAATTTTCAAAAAGGTTTTCCAACTCTTAAACTAGCTTTCGCTTAAGAGACAACCAGAAACCGAACAACGGAATGCTCACTGTTGGATTGGGTGGTATCCCCAAACGAGTGATCCAATTTAATTGAGGTTCCCGTATGTACGTTTTTACCTAGGCCACCGAATATTTATATTTATAACCGAAAGGCCTATTCTAAACTGAGGTCTATCTTAGAGTTCTTCTAGATAGTCATTTTTACCCGTGTGTACATTTTTGGTCCATTTTTCGGAAATATCTTTTTTAGTCACCAAACTTCAATTAAACTCTATAGAAATGTTTTTCAAGGTTCATAGATCATTTTGGTATCATTAGTTCGTAGTTTTGACAACAATTTCAAGGTTTATGATTCTTAGTTCTTCAATCATGTCAAACACAAAACTCAACCAAACGGCTGTTTATGAATGTAAAAACGATTTATATGAACATTCTAGTCACTAGATATATCTAAGGGCTTACCTCGGGTTTAAACAGAGGTTTTGAAAATTTTTCGATGAAACTTACGGTGACGATTACTCCCAACTCCGGCGACCTCTCACCAAATTGATAGCACTAATGAAAGCTCCACACTCATAGTTATCTCTCAGAACTTATTTGGAGTGAAATGGTGAAGAAATGGGAAGTTAGCTCTCCTTATATAGAAGTTGAGGTGAAGAAGAAGACATAGCTGACTCACGATTCTAATTCCATGTTTGATGATCGGCTGATTTGTAGGATTTCACACGCCATTCCCTGATTGGGACAATTTTGGTTCCAGTCGTGGTACACTTTTTAGTCCAACTTTCTCCAAATTAAATTTTGTTTGCACCGTTGCGGTCGGACAGTCAAATTCTATTCAGCAATATAATTTTCATTGTTATCCGTAATACTCTTTTCAACATCATTTTTTGGGGGTTTGGCTTTGACAGAGTCAAAATAGATTTAATTGACCTTTCTTCAAAAAGGTTCTCACATTCAATTCATATTATTTATTCTCATGATTCAATTCAATAAATCATTTCAAAGTTTACATCATAAACAAATTCTTCATTTATTCATAATTTGCGTCTGTACTTTGGTTCCCCATCAAGATTACACAAATAATCAACATGTTTGATTTATCTCTATGAGATTTATCCAGATTGTGATATTGGATATCAAAGCATATTTCATTTCAGCCCAAAGTCCAACAATAATTTATTTTCATAAAAAAATTTGATTGATTTGAATAATAAGTTAATATATTTTCGGGCGTTACATAACATGTGGCCTCGGCTTGGTAGAGATGAGCTCAGCTCGGACCTCGGGCTCCTTCCTTCTCGGCATGGACAAGACGACAGTGATGTGAGGACAGTGATTGGATGATAGGGACCGGATGATAACGACCAGATGAAAGGGACTAGACTATGAGGACCAAGTGATATTTATTAGGCGACAAGTATCAGTTGTAGGGGTTGAATTAGTTGTATTGTTGAATCTATAAAAAGGCCTACGCCTTGTCATTGTAAAGGTTGACTTTAGGATGGGAAACGTTGGTGAAGGAATCTGAAAAGAACTTGATGGCCTCGCTGCAAATCTGTTCTTCATCTATAATAGATGTAATGGTGAGTTTCCTCCTTTTATGTTTGACAAAAGAGTGAAAAAACTTAGAATTGCAGTCCCCCTCATTCATCCACTTGATATTGGTTTTTTGCTTCCAATAAGCTACTTCTCTATTAAGACTAACGATAAGATTGGCACAGGCTAAGTTTGAAGCAACCCTTGTTTCATCAGTGGGGTTGCTTTCAAACTCTTCTTGAGCTTTACTTGCCTTAACCTTATTGTCCTTAACATCTTGAAAAATATTGAAAAACTTCTCTTTGTTCCATCTGGAGAGAATAGGTTTCAGGCCTTTAAGTTTATTGGCTAGTCCAGACATACCCCCTGTCCTTGGGCTAGATCCCCAATAGTCTTTAATAGTGAAATAAAAGCTGTGATGAGTGGTCCAGACTTTTAAAAATTAGAATGGTTTAGGCCCTTGAAAATTATCTTCTTTACACCTTAGAAGAATTGGTTTGTGATCCGAAATAGTTTTGCTAAGATGGCTAGTGCTGATATCATTGAAGAAGGGAGTAGAGTGAGAGTTTATAAGGAACCAATCCAATCTTCTCCATAATTTGCCTTTGTTTCTAACACCTGGTCAGGTAAAAATTCCTCAGAGAAGGGAGGGGAGATCAGACCACAAGCCTCAACATAGTTTCCAAACTCTTCCATCACATCCAGAGAAGGGAGGGGAGATCAGACCACGCCATCCCTCTCAGTGCCACCTCAGCTTTTCTGTCTCCCATCACACTGCAGGGGTGTAAATCACACCCAATTTTTTAATACATTTAAATGAAAATAACTTAAAATAAGACCATTAAATAAATATTTCATTAAAATGCAAATTTAAAATTATATTGACATAATGCAGGGAAAAAAGAACTAAGAGCGATACAATACGAAATTGAAAATAAAAAACAACTTGATTGAAAAAATCAAAGATCCGCCGCCGAAGTCATCCGCTGCACTCCCAAGCCACTTCTGGCTTATTTTGTCTTTGAATTGTTTTACATCCACGTGCTCTAGAGGTGGCAAATGACCAGTACTTGACATAAGAATTTCATATTCTTTGTACTCATTCTTTTTGTGCTATAGGCGGAGTGCTTCCTCAGCGACCTGACTTTTTGCCAAATTTTGTCAAACTATAAATCGTTGAAGGTGGCCATGGTGGTGACGAGCTCGTCGATAATTGCCTCTTTGGACCCGGACGCCATTGAAGATGATGCCCTATACACCTTCTCCTTATCACTACAAATGGGCCATGTCTGCTCTGGAGGGGTCAGAATGTCATCATCGTCGTCAGTAAGCAACATCGATGTCCAACGAGCGTCGGACCCCCCGGGGTTACTCTTATCTCCAGACTCCGACGTCTTGGTCCGTTTTGTCTTGGAGACCTCACTCGGCATCGGAGCCCACTTTGGGTGTGCAAACAATATCTCCCACGCTTTGATGTGTGGGAAAGATGTATTATACCGCTCTTGGTATGTGTCCAAGGTCCTTTTTAAAACATCTTCGTCACTAGCTCTGCTTTGCAGAGTGAGGGCGACAGAGTTGTGTATATCGGCCAACTTGTTGACTTTTGCATTCAAGTCGCAGTATTTGGAGGAGATGGTGTCGACGTTGCGGTAGGGCTCAATGTTCATAAGGGCGTGGAATATCGTCGTTACCCTAGCCCAAAAGCCCTCCACATTTTGGGCCGTCCCTAAACGTGAAACAAAATTGTGAGCAAAAAAATTATACGTAAAAATTGTAAGAAAAAATGTAAAGTAATAAAATTAACCTTTGATTGGGTCTTCGGAAACGTACACCCACGCCCAGGCCAGCGTGTCCTCCTCCGTCGAGGCCCACACTCGCTTCGCAATCCGACTCGTTGAGTCTTCATTGCGCATGCCCTTTCCTTTACATTTTTGGGTTTGTTGCGTTTGGGGGACGATCTCAACGGGCGTCAATCTGGCCGTTCTCAGAACTTGTGATGGATTTTGTAAATAATTGCGTTGCCACTCGAGAAATTGCAAATAGTTAGGATCCATAATATGGTTTTTGACAATATTTAGAGAAATTTTTAAAAAAATAGGTTGAGAGAGTATATTGAGCGAAGGTGTGATTTTTTAAAGGGGTGGAGGGGGGTTTAAATAATAATTTTCAAAAAAATAAAAAATTGAAAACTAGCTATTAAACGGCTAGTTTTGGGGGGAGGAACAACAGTGTTGATCGTGATGGCTATCACCCCCATCACGGTCACCTTGTAGGGAGCGGTGTTCAACACCGTGATGGCAGGTGATATGGAGCCACCTGGCTATCACGACACCACCACGATTTCCATACCGCGTGGTCTAAGAAATACAAGTACCAACTACCACGTAGTATTTATTTTGACGGAGTATTTGAGTTTGGCTTTAGTTTGCGGGATACTGTACATCCAAAATCTCTGTAACCATCGCCCACAAAAAGAGTTTATTGCACCATGACCCATTTGATTTGATAAATGTTCATTGTTACCACATTTTCATTTTTTTGTCCAAAAGAGGTCTTTATCATATCGGTTCTTTTTAATGATACAAAAATCAATGAAATATTTACTTTTTTCACTAAAGCCCATATCTCATTTTTTAATTCATTGACTTTGTACCATTTTTTATTTTAATCAAAATAAAAATAAAAATAGAATAGAATAAGAAAAGTATATGAAAAAATACTTTTATAGAATAGGGAAAATTAAGGCCCCGTTCCGTTCAACTTATTTTTTCTTATTCTTATTAAAATCAGATCAGATCAGACCAGATCAGATCAGATCAGATCAGACCAGATCAGATCAGATCAGATCGAATCAGATCAGATCAGATCAGATCGAATCAGATCAGATCAGGTCCAATCAGATCAGATCAGATCCAATCAGATCAGATCAGATCAGATCAAGACTTATTAAAATAAGATCTCATCAAGAATTATTATTATTATTATTATTATTATTATTATTATTATGATCATCGTCGTCGTCGTCGTCGTCATCATCATCATCATTATTATTATTATTATTATTGTTCTTAAAAATGAAAAAGAATAAACTTTAGAAATAGGTTAAATAAAAAGCAGAGAAAGTAATCCTTAATTATTAGACGTCGGAAAAATTAGTTTTAAAATACATTGACAATGTCAATCTAATTCTACTTTTAAAATATATTTTTATTGCTACTTGTAATTTGAGTTTCTAAACTTTTGATCTTTTATAAGGATGAGATATTTTAATAAAAATACTATCTCTTCTATATATTGATTATCTAAATTTAATTATTTTTAAATGTATATCTAAATTAAATATTTATTCCAATGTATAATTCTAATTTTACAAAAAAAATATCATAAAATAAAAAATATTATTACATTATAATATGAATGATTATTCTAATATATGAATTAACTATTCTTATTTTATTAAAAAGGAATCATTAAATAAAAAATATTGATTATATTATAATATGAATTGTCATTACAATTTTCAAACGTTATTATAAAGTCAAATTAAATTATTGATTTGAAATTTTAAATTAAATCATAATTAATCAGATCAGATCAGATCAGATCCAATCAGATCAGATCAGATCCAATCAGATCAGATCAGATCCAATCAGATCAGATCAGATCCAATCAGATCAGATCAGATCAGATCAGATCCAATCAGATCAGATCAGATCAGACCAAATCAGATCAGAACTTATTAGAATCAGATCATATCAGAAAAAATAAGTTGAACGGAACGGAGCCTAAGTCATAATATCAATATATAATTAACTGTATATTAAAAAGACGTTACTCAGTGTTCTTTTGTTCCTGATATATTAAAAAAACTATTTTAGACAAAAAAACAAAAATATTTAATTTGATAAATGAAGTTAAATCTTTTTCATTTTTTTATTTCAAACACAAACATTTTTTATTTTTTAAAATTTTTAAAAAATGTAGCTTTGAAAAAACAATTTTCTATTATTTCACACAAACATTTTTCTTGTGTTTATGAAAAACGAAAAGAAAAACAATAAAGAAAAAGGAGAGGATGCATTGGCGCCTATTTCTAAAATCATAGGCGCATTGAAGTTATTTACCTAATATTATGAAGATAGTTTTATATAGAAGAACATTGACATAGCAAAATTAGAAACACGAGAAACAAGTCAAGTAACCACCAAAGCATAGAAATTAAGAGTACACATCTTATCTTACTCTATACAAACTATACAAAGAGAAAAAAGCAGGAACAGTGTTCCTGCGTAGCAGGGCAAACTATGGCTACAATATGAGGGGGGGCAAATAAAGGTGTGGGGCAGTACTGTGCCAACATTCATCCCATATAATTAAGAAATAGTACATTTGGTACAATACTTCACGTGTGTATAGGCATTCATCACAAATCGTCTAGCTTTTCCTTCTCTTATTTCTCATTCACCATTTCCATATTTCTTCTCATTCTTAGATTACTGAACTTCTTTTTCCCTGCCATCTACCTCTTTCAATTCCCTTGGCCCTTCAATAAGATCGATAGATCAGTGCAGAATTCAAATACCACTTCTTCAACCCTGTAAATACAAGATCAGTCATTCAACATACATACAACTTCAGCCAAATTCAGGTTTAACAAAAACTACATCATGTGTACTTTCCTTCTACATCTCCAATGCAAACAAACCAAGCCAAGAGGATGAAATTGATTAAAGTTGTATAGAGTTCACTTGAAGCTAATGTTTGAGATGCTTTGTTTGTAACTTTCATGTTATGAACTGGAGTGCAATGAATCATGAATGTTTTTTTCTTCTTTTTTTGGTAGAACCAAGAAGTGATTTGTATTCAGTGTATTCAATGCTTAAAGTTAACTCCTAACATTCAGTGTATTCAAGGCTCTGGTCATATGCTCTTCCCTATATAATAATTGATCATATGCTATTCCCTATTTAATGGAAAGCATTTCCCAATTTCACATTATCTCCTCTACCTCTATTCAACAAGAGAAAAATGCTTTCCAATGTATTTTTGAAGCTGTGTTTTTTCACTGTTTGTTTCACTTGAGCATGTCTCATCAGCGTACATAATTCTGCCTAATGACATTGAAAGGATATCAAGCCATGTTCAATGAATAGTAGTTGTACACTTGATGAGCCAAAATTTCACCATTTTTTGGCTTTGGGGTGTGATGGAATAAATCAAAATGGATCTCTAAACTGTCTGCGCTTCTTTAATTAATGAAGTAGCAGTTAGTCAAGCAATGCAACTTTCGACGTTGAGCCGGGGGTCTCTTTGGAAACAGCCTCTCTACTTTCAAGTAGGGGCAAGGTCTGCGTACACACATCCTCCCCAAACCCTACTCTTGTGGGATTTAACTGGGTTGTTGTTGTTGTTGATGAGTGGTAGAGATCGAAATAGGGGCTCTACCAATAGCAATCAGATGTACCCATGCATTGTTGTTACATCATAATATCAAATCATGTTTATTCTTTCACATAGCAATGGTCTACTTAATACCCCTTCACAGATTCAAAAATATTTTACCCTTTTACTTTTACTCCCAAAAGAATTGACTAATTAAATCTACAAATTCAAACTTTTATACGCTAAAAAATAGTTTAAAAGCATCCACCAGCTCCCAAAAATGCCAAAACATTTTTTTATGTTATCATATAACTTTGTTAAAGTATTCTAATAATTCTTTGAATCGAAATGTTCAATTCTAATTTTGTGTTAAAATTCACGCTTTCATTATTACACTGCAAGCAGTGTATTAATTCTATATAGTATTTCGCCGGAAAACGCTCCGACCCGCCGGAAACCGCCGGCGGGTCGGAGCTTTTTCCGGCCACCTCCGGCGAAATTGACGGCGGGCACCAACGCCAATGCGGTCATGGCATCCGGGCGACCTCCAAGGACCCCTCAATTGCAAGATTTGATGAAGATTTGCAAAACCCCCAATTTTGGATCCAATTTCGAATTTTAGGATTTTTTCGAGTAGAAAAATTCAGATTCGAGAAGTTACAGGCCAAATTAGACAAAATGGTTTGAATATTATTGATCCTCGTCTCAAGACGAAGAGAATGACATTGGTCACGCCGGAATCGGAAAAAGTTCATTTTCCGGCGACTTTGACTGGCGGGCGGCAGTGGCGGGGCGTGGAAGAAAAGAAAAGAAGAAATGGGGTCAAATTGAAAATTTTAAAATATATAAAATTCGAATTTGGCCCTAATGACCGGAAGTTAACCTAGAAACGGGCTAATGGCTCATTAGTGAAAGGATTGTGTAAGTTCAGGGATTTTTGTGAAAGGATTTGAAGTTCAGGTACTACTTCGAAATTCCAGCTAAAGTTCAGGTACCATTTGTGAAATTTACCCCTTACACTCTTCTTTCATAGACTTCAGGTACCACTACCCTTTACTTTCTTAATAATTTTTTTAAATAGGGCAGTTGATTTCATACCACCTTTCACATTGGTGCTGAAGGAACATGGTGATAGAATATAAAGGTACAGTGGATATATAAGAAAAACTTAAGTACAATTTACCTTAAGAGAATTACCCGAACATATCATGTTGATATCAACCTACAACAAATAATAAAAATGAGATGCAACCCAACCCAAGCATTGGCTTTTCCAAATGCGAATCAATGAGAAAAGCTTATAAAATTACATTGAGGGCATGTCAAACATTACAATATAAAAAATAAAAAGTAAACTATGAATTATACATTTCTAATGGGTTCCAATGGGAGAGCCCCTAATGTTTGTTAAAGACAATGTAAATAACAAAATGAATTTTATGGCAATCTAACATTCAAATAATAAAAATAAGAAAGTTTCAAATAATTTAATTTCTTCATCAAAAATGTTAATAGAGCATAATCCTCACATTAAATTTAATGCAAAAAAAAAATGATTAAAAAACACCAAGTACGAAAAAAATCGAATTGTCAAATTATCATAACTGGAAAAATGAAAAAGAATAATTAACAGTTTCACAAAACATTCACAAAATCAATTAAAAGAGTATCCTACTTGGAACAAAATCAATATGGAGTAAAATTATCAAAAAGGTCACTAACCTCATCAGTACTTAACTTACAGAAGTTACAATATTAAACTACGAGTATTATATTATCTTCATATTCGAGAGTTCTAATCCTTTATGAGCTGTCCCTTCTTCCTTGAAAATCTCCCCACAAAATCGATTTCTTATCTCCACTATAAAAATTTACAAAAATTTACAATATCCATTACGGAGAACAAATTTAAAAACAAATTCATTAAAGAATAAAAATGCTTACCATTCTCCAAGGGGAGCCGACAGGGGCAGGGAAAGTCACCGGAGGACAGGCCGGCAGCGATGGGGTGGAGGTGTGAAGAGTCACAGTCGAAGGACTGGTAGGTAGATGAGATCATTAGAGGGAGAAGAATTCCTGGTCACATGATTCTTAGCGGCGATTATGTTAGGTTTTACACTCCAATTTTTTTTCTTTCTTTTACAATCTTTAAGTAATTAAATACGGAGTATAATCTTATCAAAAAAAAATATGGAGTATAATTTTAAATATTCTTCAAAAATAAATATATTTTTATATAAATAAATAAATACTTAATACTACGAATTACGGAGTATAAAACTTTTATATACTCCATCTATCCCAAAATGTAATTAACATTTCGTAAAATGTGCAAAATATCATCTATTTTTAAAATCATTCTATTTATAAATTTGTAGAAAAATAAAAAGTAAAAACTACACTATTTGAAAATAGATCAAAACTTCTACAAAATAATATGCGAAAAAATACTTTATTTTATGAAATGGTCAACTAGAAATCTAGAATGAAGAAACAAACAAAAATTATCGAAAGACCAAAATAATAACTGTTGCTTACATTCCCAACAAATTCTATGATAGAAGCATCACTTTTTTAATTAAAGAAAATTAAAAAAATAAATTTTTATATGAGATTATATACAAAAATGGTATGCACTCAAGGTGCACTATAGAAGCACTCTACCTTTTGGGACAAAAGGAGTATAAGAAATGCATTTTAAATTAATTGAAGGTATCACTAAATTCACCCAAAAGATGACCATATTTCCACACTTTTAACAAATTTAATCGAAAATATTAGATATAATCATTTTTAGAATGACTTTAGCAACTCTTAATTGGATTATAGTCCATAATCATACTATGTGATTAAATATATTTTTCTAAAATTTGCACTAAAAGTTTGTAAACTATAAAAAGAAATCAAATTGTAAAGAAATTTTAGGATCAAAGCAAGTAGTTCTTTTTTTAAATGACTTCATTTTAGTACATAAAAAAAGTAACTTTTCCACTCCAGCACAAACAATGCTAGATTCAAAAGTAAAATTATATACAAAGTTCAACGGATCTGTCATTTAAAATAAACAAAAATTCGTTAAAGGATTGAATACGATAGGCATGGCCTCTTGATGGGTATATCCCTATACCCGACCCGGACAACCAAAAGGGACAGGTCAAAGTATGACCGGTTACTTTTATCAATCACCAAATCAGGTTAACTCTTCGATTGAGACGGGTCAAAAGTTGACCGGTCACTTCCTTCAAGAAAGTGACCGGTCACGTTTTGGGCGATAGCCAAAATGTCACCTCATGTTTCGAAGGACATTATAGAGGACCAGAGGGACGGGTTGAGCGCAAGAAATGACCGGGTAACCTCTGAGAGAAGGCGACCGGTCATGTCACTTTACTTTGCAAACATTGGTCTAGTCTCTCAGGCATGGCGAACCACGTCAAAGGTCAAGGGAACACCCCGTCGCTCATCCATCACGAGGCACACAGTGAAAGAGATGTTTCTCATTGTGCAGGGTTGATTAGATTGAGAATATCCATTTTAGTCTTTGATTGAACAGTGCTTTTTGGTTGTATTAGTAGCAAGTCTATGATTGTGCAGTGCTTCCATTAACTACAGTGACCTTCCCACGAGCTTCCTATTTTGTTCATGGATGAACAGGGGAAGGTCACAAATCCTCATCTATAAATATGATGATATTGGATAGAGGAGGGGATCCATTCTTTATCTCACTAAAAATAGTACACTTTTGAGACATAGTAAGAAATATAATTCGGACTGAGGAGATTTACCCAGTCTAGGTCATACTTTGTGTTCTTGTTGTGTGTTTTATATTACGGATCGATTGTGTCCAGGTCAAACCCGGTTAACCCGTCCATCTATATTTACACCATCATTTTTGGCGCCCACCGTGGGGGCGATTTTTAAAGTTTTTTCGACCAGGTCAAAACTTTATCCCCACTAATATCCACAATCATTTCTTCAAGCAACCACAACGTTGTTTCGAGCCAGGTTGCGAGTGAAAGCACTCCTGCCATCCCACTAGTGATGACGAGCATGGGGATGACCTTTGCCCCAATCACCACGGTAGGATCGATTGGCATGATCCCAATCATGTCAACCCCTACCCCTACGCCAACGACAACAATGTTCCCAGGCTCGATAACAACGCCTGGGGGAGTATTCACACCATACCCCTCAACCTGGGCTCAATTTGCTGCTGACCCGGCAATTGCTCAGGCTCTACAGGGCTATCAACAGGTGATGGCCATGATGCAACAGGCAGGGGGCTTCATGCCATTTGCCTATCCTGGCATGACGCCACCAATTATGCCACCCCCGGTGTCGACCCCATCGACATTTGTCCCTAGGATGGTCCCTATTCGCCCGGTGAATTTGACGGGGACCATGAACAAAGCAGCACCTTCAAATGTCCACGAGGTCGATGAGGCGGAGCAAGAGGCGGCCCGTAGAAGAAAGGGTAAGGCTATAGCCAAGCCTAGCAAAACTCGAGATTCGGCGTTCAAACGCCTAGGGGACAAAGAGGATGGACCCCGCAAGTCTGCCAAGCTACGTCTTGGTCCTGAGATGGGCCGAACTAGCGCAATGGAAAGACTTGGTGGGAGTTGTCCAGTCCAATCTCGTCGTTCTAGGGAACGATTCACCTAGACGAGGAGGAAGCTGAGAGCCAGTCTAGGGCATCGACATATACCCAGCTCTCATACGATGAGGATGACTTAGACAAGATAGGGAGCGTAACAAGAAAGCTACGTGCCCTGGAAGAAAAGGTGGAAGAGAAGGCGGGAGCAAAGAAGCACACCCTGGCTAAATCTCCCTTTTCGGCCAGGGTACATGCACAAAAACTGAGGCGGAAGGTCAAGTTGGACGTGGAGAAGTTCACAGGAAAGGAGGATCCAAACGTCCACCTTGACACCTTCCACAATGCAGCACAGATGGTCGGGTGCACTAATGCTGAGGAGTGCTTGCTCTTCTTCTCATCCTTGAGAGGAAGACCAGTGGAATGGTTTAACGGTCTTCCCCATGGCAGGATTGGGTCCTTTGAGAAACTTGCCGAAGTTTTCCGCAAGAAGTACTAGGACAACTGCATCAAAAGGAAGAAGTTCACCTACCTTAACACGGTAGGGCAGAGGGAGAAGGAATCCTTGACTCAATTCTTAACCCGCTGGAGGGACGAGGTTGATAAAGTAGAAGAGATGGATGATAAGACAGCCATGTCTTTGCTGATGAATACCTTCCGGTCTCGTGACCTCTACACTGAATTTTGTAGGAGGCCACCCTCCTCTTATCAAGAAGCCTACAATACGGCATGGGAGTATGCCGAGGCGGAAGTCTTGAACAAGAGTAAGCGGGAACTGGAGGAAGGTTACACAAGGGTGAAAGCCGATAAGCCAAAGAAGGACGACCAGACGGGAGGGTCCAAGCCAAAGGCCACGTATGATGGGTCCGTCCACCAAATAAGGGATGAGAAGAAGGGAGAGCAACCCAAGCGACCTTGGACAGAGAAGTGGTGTACCTACCACCAATTCGACTCCCACAATACGGCGGATTTCCGAAATATCTAGGATGTGCTCAAGGAGATGGCCTTGAAGGGAGAACTTGGGGAAGGTTACGCGACGGGGAATAAAAAGGACCCAAAAGCGAACACCTGGACCCGTCCTCAAGGAAAAGACCAGGGAAGGAGAAAATCCGGGAAGGATAACAACAAGCCGGATAAAGAATTCATTGAGATGATTGTCGGCGGCCCAGAAGGCGGGGACATTGCCTCCTAGCGGAAGAACTGGGCCAGGATCTTGGACGTAGCGGTGGTTTCCCTAGAATCAAAAGGGAAGCATGCAAGGAGGGAACCTATCACTTTCACCGATAGGAATCTGCCCAGGACGGGGGGAGATCATAATGACCCATTGGTCATTACAATGGACATCAACGGGGCTGATGTTGCTAGAGTCTTGGTTGACACTGGGAGCAGTGTCAATGTCTTATACTTGGACGCTTTCAAGAAATTGAAGCTAGAGAGGTCCATGTTGAGACCATTTCAAACTCCATTATCAGGCTTCACTGGAGCTAGCATAGAAGCGGAAGGTCATATAACCTTACCGGTTACCTTGGGGTCAGGTAACAGGACAGTGACCAAACAAATGAGATTTGTTGTGGTCGACATCAAATGTATGCATAATGCCATTCTGGGTAGGCCTGGAATCAACCAGGTCAGGGCCATTATTTCCATGGCACAGTTATGCATGAAGTTTTACACTCCCAATGGAATCGGGGAGGAAAGGGGTGATCAAAAGAATGCCCGGTCCTGCTACCTGGAAGTAGTCAAGAAGATGATCCGCCAGTTCAAACAAATTGAACTGGTCTCCCAGCAGGTAGACAAGGGTGAGGAGAAGGCTAGGATCGAGCCGGATGCAAACACGGAGGAGATCCAGATTGATGCCTCCAATCCTGAAAGGAAGGTCAAAATTGGGGCTGATCTTCAGGAGGAGCTAAGGACTGAGATTGTCCAGGTGCTGACCAGGTATAAATCATTGTTTGCCTGGAGTGTTGCTGATATGCCCGGAATTGACCGGTCAGTCATTTGCCATCGTCTCTCTGTTCTTGAGGGGTCTAGGCCTGTAAGACAGAAGAAGAGATTCTTGGCAAGTGAAAGGAGAGACTTTGTGAAGAAAGAAAGGAGAGATTCTTGGATGGATGACTTGGTCAGGTACTATATGACCGGGCAATTCCCTGAGGATGAGGATAGGGTAAGAAAAGTAAAGTTGAGGGCTCCAAGATTCCAAATGCTTGATGGGAGGCTATACAAACGAGCATTCGGTGGTCCATTGCTAAGGTGCTTGACCAGGGCAGAGGCGGAAAGAGTGATCGCTGAAGTTCATGAGGGTGTCTACGCAGCCCACCAAATGTCCGGGACACTCGCCCAAAGGATCATTTTGCTAGGTTATTTTTGGCCTACAATGAACCAAGATTGCAAGAGATATGTCCAGAGGTGCAAGACCTGCCAGGTGTTCTACAAGTTTCCGGGAAGGCCTGCAACATACTACCACCCAGTTTCCAATGTTATTCCATTTGCAAGGTTTGGGATGGACATCATTGGAGCCTTCCCTCAAGCGCAAGAGAGAAAGAAGTATGTAATGGTTGCTATCGACTACTTCACAAAGTGGGTAGAGGCCGAGGCATATGCAACCATTACAACCAAGCAATGCCAGCGCTTCGTTTGGAAGAACGTCATCACTCAGTTCGGGTCTCCATGAAACATTGTGACGGATAACGGGCCTCAATTTCGAAATCCTGTGTTCACCAAATACTTGGAGGACTTTGGGATTACTCATAACAAGGCTTCCGTGGCCTACCCGCAAGGGAATGGTCAGGTGGAAAATGCGAACCGCATAATAGTCGATGGCATCAAGAAGCGGTTGGGTGAGGCCGGAACAAATTTGTTGGAAGAATTGCCACATATCATCTGGGCCTACCGGGTCACTTCAAGAAGGGCTACCGGGGAGACACCTTTCGTCCTTACATACGGGTGTGAGGCCAGACTGCCAATCGAAGCAAAAATTATGACCTTCCGGGAAAAGATCTACGGAGAGAAAGGGAATGAGGAGGACCATTTGGCATAGTTGAACTTACTGGAGGAAAGGCGAATGGTCACCGAGGCCAAGATGATTGAATACCAGCAAGCAGCCAAGGCCTACCATGATAACAAGGTAGGGCCTCGTTACTTCCAGGTGGGTGATGAGGTCCTAAGACGAAGGGAGGCCAACAAACCAGGAGATGGAGGAAAGCTCGCAAAGAAATGGGAAGGTCCATATAGGGTCACGGCAATACTACGCCCCGGGACATAAAAGTTAGAAACAATGGAAGGTCGAGAGTTGGAAAGGTACTGGAATTCCCACCACCTTAGAAAATTCTACCGATAGGCCAAATTGGCAGGACATGTATTTGTATTACCCCTTCGATGATAAATAAGGCTTTCCTCAATACTTGTGTTGCTAGGTCAGTAATACTAAAATAACATGTCTTGATGTAAGAGGCAAGGTCAAAAAAAAAAGATAAACCCTTGAGATAGGGGCCTTGATGTTGAGGTATGGCTTTGAGATAGGCTGGGTCTGGAAGAGGACTCGCGTCCATACTTACATGGATCCCTACCAAATTTTCGTTTGGATAGGGGCAAAAAGATGCCAAAATAAAAATTGTTTACCGTCGTGCATGAGCCATCCTTTGCGGATTGAAGGGTCTAGGGAAGACTAGAATTCACTTCAAACGCATAACATATGGACATGTAGGATTGGATGAGGGCTGGTTCTCACCGGCATACCCCCACGTGGGAAGATTGGGTTGGCTAGGTCAACTTAATGATTAGAGAATGACACATTAAAAGACTTAAAACCTGGAAGAGGGGCCCTGGAAGAAGGGTGTTGCCTAGAAGAGGGCTGAACCTTGGAGAGGGTTCGCGGCCATAGGACATGGTCAAAATCTTCGAAGAAAGATCGGGTCTTGATGTTGAGACTTAAGACGAAAACCATTTCGGAATATTCGTTTGAAGTTTGATCAAGGTTGCTGTTAAGCATGGCATCCAGGCTAGAGAGGTATAAGGAAAGTGGCATGGTCAAAAGTGACCGGTCACTTTTTAGTGTTCGGGATTGGCAAGGAAAAGCGAATGGAAAAAATTAAAACTTGACCGGTCATATGTGAGAAACGTGACCGATCACTTTTTAGAGGTTGGATTTGAGGAAATCAGACCAATCTGGAGAACTTCGATTTTGACCGGTCACATTTTTGACCCGACACCTGGACAGAAATTTGACGTCATGCTGGTGACGATAGCGCAACCAAGCCATTGGAACTAGATCAGGACGAACTCAACGACGTTTGTTACTTTTCAACCCGGAAGTTAACCGGATCAGAAGACAAGCCAGAAACAAAGTGACATGGACATTTTCAAGACTGGAGACCAAGACATGAGATGACCCGGAAGTTTTCAAGCCTTGCATCCAAAATGCTCTTCAAAACTTTCAACCTAGCCCACTACACTAGGACATGAGATGACCTGGACGTCTGTTGCAGTTCAACCTAGACATAAGCCGGTCCAGAAGACTAGTCAAGCATGAGGTGCCCTGGACATTTGTAACACCCTAATCCGTCCAGGTCTGCAGCCCCTTTCGGACTAAAGTATTAACTTGGTAACCGTAAAATTTAAAACTTTTCAAACACTTTTATTTATCACGATAATATTTTTCATAACATATACAGTGCGGAGTTTTCAATATTGCGGAAGCTTAACAAATCATAATTACAAACATAATTTATTTATGTTCTTTAATTCAAAACCATCACATCCATTCCGACAATCTCGCCTCCGTCTGCCTCCAGAATCATGTCACATCATTCTTTCTATTAACCTGCGTGTAGCAAATAAAACATACTACACGCTCAGCGGTGAAGCTGAGTAAGCATATCTAATGCGTCGAACATCCATATAAATTGAATCCAAATTCATAATCAAATCATTTGATATCATGCACAGAGTATTCAGTTCAAATATACAATAATCAATATTCAACATTCGTCATTCAATATTCATATTCAACATTCAACATCCTCATTCAATACTATCCTTAAACTATTCTTAGTCTAAGGCCAATTTATTTGATGTTTACCAACTCTTAAACTAGTTCTAGTTTAAGGTACCTCTATCCAACTCTTAAGCTAGGTCATTAGTTTAAGGTACATATATTCCGATTGATTTACCAACTCTTAAACTAGCCTTTGCTTAAGGTACAAATCCAGAAAACCAAACAGTAGGATACTAACTGTCGGGTTGGGTGGCATCCCCAAACGAGTTCCTCTAGTTTGGTTATGGATCCCGTGCGTACGTTTTAACCCAGGCCACCGAATATTCATAATTATACCCGCAAGGCCTATTTCTAAGTCATCTTAGAGGTCTTCTAGATAGTCTTAGAAATCAACGTCAACCTAGGTATATCTTAGAGTTCTTCTAGATATCCTTAGAATTCAAATCATTTCATAATCATCAACATATTCCTTTCAATTCATAATTTAATCTTCAATAATTATTTTAATCAGTAGTTACATCAAGTCATAATCATCATAATAATCATTCATCATAATCATCAATCAACATAACATTTGATAACAAACAGCAGCCTAGTCTCGAGTGTTAACACCCGAACTTACCGTCATCCATCACATAGTATTTTATATGCCAAAAACATCATTTTTATTATACAAAATCATATTTATATTGTGCATAATTAATTGGTATCAAAAATAGAATTTCATAGTTCAAAAATCATGTTTTCTAAACAATAATTGATTAATATATGATAGGAAATTCAATTATTAACTATTAGCTTCATTTTGTAGGGAAACAGTCTACTGTCACTTCTGATAATCTACTGTCTGATATTCAGAATGGGCTAATAATCGATTATCACACTCTGATAATCGATTATCAAACTTTAGAGAGGGCTGACAGTCGATTATCACATTCTGATAATCGACTGTTGCTCAGCTTTGTTCAAAAAATCTGCAAAATGATGAATAATCGATTTTCAAGTTGATAATCGATTATCCATCGTCTTCTACCTCGAGCCAACTTGTGGAAATGTCACTTTTACTCACCCAACTTCAATTAAAGTATATAAAAATATTCTCCAAGGTTCATGGATCATTTTAGCATCATTAATTCATAATTTTAACATCAATTTCATGGTTTATGATTCTTAGTTCTTCAAGCATGTCAAACACAAAACTCAACCAAATGACCATTTATGAACGTAGAAACGACCTATATGAACATTCTAGTCATTAGATATATCTACGGGCTTACCTCGAAGCCAAACAAAGGTTTTGAAAATTTTCCGGCGAAACTTCCTACGAGTATCTCTCCCAACTCCAGCGACTTCACACCAAATTGACAGCACCACAACACTCCTCACACTTTCATGAACACTTAGGAAGAAGAATGAAGAAGAATGGTGAAGAAATGAGAAGGTTGGGTTCTCTTATATAATGAGAAGGAGAGAAGAAGAAAACAGCTATGGTGACTCCACAATTCTGCGATCGGCGTAGTGGGGGAGGAGGCGCCGTCTAAACAGTTCCCTGATTGGGACCTATTTTGGTTCCAGTCGGGGTACACTTTTTGGTCCAACTTTCTCCAAATTGAAATCTGTTTGCACCGTTACGATCAGACAGTCGAGCTCTATCCAACGATATACTTTTCATAATTATTTGTAATACTTTTTCCGACATCATATTTTTGGGTGGTTGACTTTGACAAAGTCAAAATTGGTTTAATTGACCTTTACTCAAAAAGGTTCTTGCATTCCATTCATATTATTTATTCTTATGATTTATTTCAATAAATCATTTCAAAGTTTACATCATAAACAATTTTCTTCATTTATTCTTAATTTGGGTCTGTACTCAAGTTCCCAACCAAGATTACCTAATTAGACAACATATTGGATTTATCATTATGAGACTTATCCTGATTTGTGATATTGGATGTCAAAACACATTTCATTTCGGCCCAAAGCCCAATAACTATTTATTTTAATCAAAACAAATTTGACTAATTGAATATTTATTCATTAAAAATTTTAGGGTATGTTTTGGGGCGTTACATTTCTCCCCCCCCCCCCTTAAAGGAATTTCGTCCTCGAAATTCTTCTAAGGGTCAACGTTTAACATTTCGTAGTGATCTAACTTTATCATGACCGTGTCATGTTCATTTGGTTAAACCATAATTACGTCATTATCCAAACGGATACGTATTCTCAAACTGTCGATGTTATCAAACTCGTTCTTTCTTCAAGAGATTAATAGGCAAGGCATCCAACAATCCATTTTGTAGGTTCCCGCTCAGATTCAACAACCATAACCTAAGTTCCTTTGCAAGGTATAACATCGTATTTTGGAGCATACTTGTCATATTTGTACATCATTTCGTTCATTCACAAATCTCGATTGTATGTCATTAGTCAACAACATTCTTTCTTTGATTGAAAGTCCCTTAGCAGCATTTGTAGTTTTGAATCACAATAGATGTAGTGGGAGATTCCGAGGTTGTTTCAATCCATACGTTTTAGCGAAATCATCCAAGTCATTCAAGACATCTTCACATTATTCATATAGTTCAGAATGATTTGTAAGTAACATCAAATGGCTTTTCGTGGTCCAAGATTTTAAAGATATGGGATTTATCAAACATTATGAGGAGGTACTACTCGTTGTACAGTCATTATTGATCTCGTATTTGAAACATTCCTTCGTTCACCTTCGTGATAGTTCTCATTACCGTTAATGAGCCTTCGTAACAATTCACTTTCAAGCTTCGTCTCGTATTTGTTTAATCATATTCGACTTCCTTACTTCAATCAAGATATGATAATGACATGTTCGTTTTTAGCACTATGGTTAATCTCGTTTCGAGGGAAGAAGAAAATATCTTCAGTATGTGATTCAATTCACGAATTTAAGGAATCTTACAAGTTGTTATACCAATATCGCATATAGGTTCGGAATTTTTGCTTGAATGATTCAGCTTGATCCTTGTGACGTAATTTCTTCTCTGGTTGTTGCACATACATTCCCTTAGTAGGGTCATAACGGAGTTTGTTTGGTCAAATGAGATCATTGATAATAATCTTCAGAGATAACGTAATCGCATCAACCATTTTGTGGTTCACAAAGAGAGACTCAACATAATATTCCAATCAGAATGCTTTTACCGTAGTTCACAGAGTGTAGCTTTCAAAGATCGGTATAACGTATCTTGATGAATTAAGACAAGTTCCCAAGGGTTTAATATTTTGATACAACAATGGAATTCAATCATTGATCAAGTGGGATTTTTTTTCAAGGGTGTAGTTTAACACAACAATTTTGAGTAATTCAAGGATATGAGTCACAAAATACAGAAATAACGTTTGCGAATTATCGTTACTAATTGTAGGTTTTCATCCTTCAATGTTTCACTCTTTGGCAATTACTCAAGGGGTCGTTGTCTTAGGAA
This sequence comes from Cuscuta australis, assembly GCA_003260385.1. Taxonomy (NCBI): domain Eukaryota; kingdom Viridiplantae; phylum Streptophyta; class Magnoliopsida; order Solanales; family Convolvulaceae; genus Cuscuta; species Cuscuta australis. The sequence goes on along the minus strand of NQVE01000171.1, from coordinate 31,741 downwards.
ATAGTCATTTTGACTTTTCGTCTCGGATTTGAACGTGTTTTAGGACAGCGAATCTAACTGTTCAAGAGTCTCAATACGTCATATCGTCAGCAGACTAGTATTAGCGAGTACGTTCTCGTCTGCAGGTAATTTGAATCCATTTTACTGTACGTATTTTGGCTGGTGATAATTACTTTTCCATCAATGGTCCGGTTTTAGAGACTATATATATCACGATTATGGAAAGAGTATCTCACATTCTCACAATATGGAAGGAACTTCTCGAACACTTCCTTACACCATAAGATTTGTTGGTCTACTTGGTAGTCATTCTCTTGGTAGAAATCCAAAGTTTATGGCTACGGCGGTAGATTTAGGAAGGGAATTGTTAAGACGAAAAATTAAACTTGCCTATGGAGGAGGTAGTGTTGGCCTTCAAGGAGCTGTTGCTTCATCAGTCTTTACCAATGGTGGTCTCGTTAGAGGTTTCATTCCTGGGTACATAGCAACACGACGGGTCTACGGACCTACATACAACGTAGAGCACACAGTTTCCAGTAATTACTACAAATATTTTGAGATGAATCATGCCGTGGAAGCTTTCATTGTTCTTCCCGGAGGAGTTGACACTATGGAAGGTTTGTTTACCTTGATCTCGTGGGCTTCTGAAGGGTTACACAATAGACCCATTGGTCTTTTAAACATTGACGATTACAACGTCGATGTAACGTGATTGAATAAGTGAAGTAAAGTGATGCTAACAAAACAAATCGATTGATTCGTTTGACGTAAAAGATCACGACGTGGTGACAATACAGAACGAGACGTAAAATAGTAACACCAACAGTGAAAGACTGAAGAATGAAGAAAATGTAGTTGCACTGACCATACAGCTTAGAATAATATTTATGACTAACTCGTAATGTTCAAGGACGATATTATTTCAACATGAATGGAACTTAGATTACATGAGGAAAGTTATAGATGCAATTCTAAGTCTAATCTCTCAGGATTTGCAAACTCGTCGTAACCGGCTACAGGACCCGGGAAAGCTTTAAAAAACTCTAGTTTGTCTAAAAGCTCATCAACAAAGAAAGAAGAAATAAAAAGTTTCATGGCTTCTAGTCAGAGGAAACTTTTTATTTCTTCTTTCTTTGTTGATGAGCTTTTAGACAAACTAGAGTTTTTTAAAGCTTTCCCGGGTCCTGTAGCCGGTTACGACGAGTTTGCAAATCCTGAGAGATTAGACTTAGAATTGCATCTATAACTTTCCTCATGTAATCTAAGTTCCATTCATGTTGAAATAATATCGTCCTTGAACATTACGAGTTAGTCATAAATATTATTCTAAGCTGTATGGTCAGTGCAACTACATTTTCTTCATTCTTCAGTCTTTCACTGTTGGTGTTACTATTTTACGTCTCGTTCTGTATTGTCACCACGTCGTGATCTTTTACGTCAAACGAATCAATCGATTTGTTTTGTTAGCATCACTTTACTTCACTTATTCAATCACGTTACATCGACGTTGTAACACCTCAATCCGTCCAGGTCTGCAGCCCCTTTCGAACTAAAGTATAAACTTGGTATTTGTAAACATTCAAAAGGTTTCAAGCATTTTAAAACTTTATTTCATAATAAAGTATTCAGAATAATAACAGAGTAGTTAATGTTGCGGAAGCTGAATAAATAACAATTACAAAACATAATAATATTATGTCTTTTTAAATTTTAATTCATTTTACACATCCACTTTGACCATCTCGCTCCGTCTGCCGCCAGGATTCCATCACATCATTCTTTTTGTTTACCTGCGTGTAGCAAATAAAACATACTACACGCTCAGCGTTGAAGCTCAGTAAGCATATCTAATGCATCGAACATCCATATAAATTGAATCTCAATTCATAATTAACCATTTGATATCATGCACACAATACATATTTCAAGCTTACATTATTCATAATATTCATAATATTCATAATATTTTATTTTAAGTCATTTAATGATATATTCAATATTCAAAATATTTCATCAGTGCTCTTAAATTATTCTTAATCTAAGGCCAAATCATTTTTATACAAGCTCTTAGCTATTCCTAGTCTAAGGCAATATTTCTAACCAGGCCCTTAAACTATAAATAGTTTAATGCAGAACACAAGAATCGATAATCCACCCTATGAGTCACGTGGATTACGTACCAACCGAACAGTGATCTGTCGGGTGGGTGATATCCGGTCTGGATCCCGTACGTACGTTTTAACCCCGAATTATAAATTGGTCAAGGAGGTATATCTTAGAGTTCTTCTAGATATCCTTAACAATACAAATCATTTTTATAATCATCAATATATTTATTTTTCTAGACATGATTTAATCATTCGTAATTATTATTTTAATAATAATATTCATCAAAGTCTAATCATAAACAACATCAATAATAATCATCACAATATCAAATAACAATAGCGGCCTAGCATCGAGTGTTAACACCTTAGCTTACCGTCATACATCACATAAAATTTTATTTGTCAAAACATCATTTTTATTTTATCACATAAAATTTTATTTGTCAAAACATCATTTTTATTTTATCACATAAAATTTTATTTGTCAAAACATCATTTTTTATTTTTAACAATTATTTTTATATTGATCATAATTAATTGGTATATATAAAAATAGGATTTTATAGCTTCAAAAATAGCATTTTTGGGCTTAAAAATGTTCATAACGGTCGATCGTTGGGTCCGAACGGTCGTCCGTTCCGTTGGAAAAATGCAGGGAGTTGAAGGTTTACTATTCATCATCTTCAACCTCTAACCCATTTTTCTCAAGTTCCATTTTTGGTTACCAAACTTCAATTAAACTATATAGAAATGTTCTCCAAGGTTCGTAGATCATTTTAGAGGCATCAATTCGAAGTTTTAACAACAAATTCAAGGTTTATGATTCATGGTTCTTCACATATGTCAAACACAAAACTCAACCAAATGACCATTTATGAACGTAGAAACGATCTATACGAACATTCTAATCACTAGATATATCTACGGGCTTACTTTAGAGTGAAACGATGATTCCGGCGGAAAAACGGTGAAACTTCCGGCGAACACCACAGCTTGCTCCAGCGACTTCACACCAAATTGAGAACACTACTTTACTCTCTATACTCACACCTTTGTTTTGGAAGAAGAATGGTGAAGAATGGTAAGAATTTGGGGTATTATATAGTGGTAAGGAGAGGAAGAAGACATGGCCGGATGACCTCCTCTTGCACTGTTTGTTCGGCGGTAGTGGGAGGGGCGACAGATTTGATTAATTCCTTACGTAAGTCCCTGATGGGGACTAATTTGGTTCCAATTAGGGTACACTTTTTGGTCCAACTTTCTCCGAATTAAAATCTGATTGAACCATTACGGTCACACAGTTAAACTCTATTTAATGATATAATTTTTATATTTATTTGAAATACTTTTTCTGACAGCATATTTTTGGGTGTCGAGTTTGACAGAGTCAAAATTGAATTAATTGATATGTAATCAAAATTAGTCTCATATTCAATCAATATTATTAAATGTAAATAGTTATTTCAATAAACCATTTTTCAAAAAGTTCACATCTTTGACTTTTTCTCATTTTTATACAAATTACATATTTAAAATGTCATAATTGAAAATCCGTACATCAGATTTATTCATAAAATATACCGTTAGATTTGTCTCTTTGAGACCTATCCATAAAAGTCAATCTTAACAAAAAAAATCATTGACTCTAAAAATTCCTTCGTTTTTGGTCAAACATAGAAATAATATTTTTGATGAGTCAAAATATTATTTCTAAAATACTTTTATTATAAAATAATATAACTTTTAGACCATATTTTGGGGCGTTACAGACGTTTTTGACGATAAGCAATTAAGTCATTAATCGCTTCATGAAAGGCATCAATTTATTCAACAAGGTCAAGCTGTCTATAGCTTCTAACAAACAGGTTCTTCAAACAAATCATTTATACGTAGTGAAGGGTAGCGATTCTTGATTGTCAGTTTGTCCATCTTTCATAACAAGGATTTGACAGTACCCTGACCGTAAGTCAATCTTAGAGAACACAATGGATCCTCTAAGCTGATCAAATAAGTCATCGATACGAGGTAAAGGATAACAGATTGTTCAATTGACAGCAGTTGTTACAGAATCTCATCGATTCACGTATAAATAGAACGGGTATTCTCCTAAGGAGGAAATACTTGGTGAAATGTTTCTTTGTCAGTCAATCTTTATAGTCGAGTATTTAGTTTGACATAAACATATTTAATGCAGAGTTACGAATATTGGTCCTCTTTGGGATCAAGATTGGTAGAGAAATTCCATTTCTTGGAACGGTGAAATATTAGGAAGTTCATATCAGAGAGGTGACATACTTTCGGTACGTTCCTTTAGTTCAGATCTTTCTTTTGCGTATCACACGAATAGACTTCACGCTTCTTATGGTTGAGACATGTTTGCATATATATTCGAGATGAACTCGGTTGGTTTAAAAATCAGCTTTGCTTTCACCTCTTATGATGTTACCATCATTGGCCTTTAGTTGAGGAATTCTTCATCACAAGTTGTCAACAACAACGACGTTCAGTCAGTCAGTGCATACTAAGGATAATGTCGATTTCCTTGTATGGTACTTCAACGAGGTTTTGTAAGGAATTGTCGTTGTTGTTGACAACTTGGTCATCCGCCCCGTGCATGTCCCTAGCCTCCTTCTCCCACCGGACTATGAAGTTGCGGACCTTCTCTCCTTTGCGGATGCATATGTTGAGCAGGTGGGAGTAGGGCAGCCTTTGCCTTCTGTTGGCCGCGAAGTGTGTTAGGAACTTCTCCGCTAGTGTATCCCAGTCGTCAATGGTTCCCTTCGGGAGTCGATTGAACCAATCACACGCGGAGCCTTCCAGCGTTGCGAGGAAACATCTGCACTTGACTTCATCCGGGGCTGCCGCCGCTTCCATAGAAGCGTAGAATTTAGACAAATGATCTTGGGGGTCCGTCGTTCCGTTGTAGGCCTTGATCTGCCACGGCCGGAAGTTCACCGGTAACAGAATCGACATGACCCTCGGAGTGAACGGGGTTACCGTCCGCAAGATGGGCTGGTTGTAAGGAGCCCTGGTCTCTACCCGGCGCTTGAGCTCGGCAATCTCCCGAGCGAGTCGAGATACCCCTTGGTCAGAGGCCTTTGTCTTCTCAGTTCTGGTTGGGCTGTGGCGACGCTGGGTGCACTCTTCCCGACTCTCTCCGCTCCGCTCCGAGTGAGCATCCGACGTTGCGGACTCCTCAGCATGCCTACGCCTCCCTTCGGTTATTTGTCGGCGGAGGTCGTCCGGGCGACCATCCGGTTCGTGGTCGAGCCTGTTAAAGGCTGACACCCGAGTCTCTTCACCTCCTAAGCGTCTGAAGGCTGACACTCGGCCTTCGCTAGACTCATCGTCCTCCCCTTCGGGAACGTCCTCCACTATCACCTCCTCGAACACTTGGGCTTTGCCGGGCCTCCTCCTGCTCCTTCGGGTTTTCCTCCCCTTGTGCTGGGAAGTGGCAGCGTGTTCGGTATGGGGACCGGGTGGAGCTTTACCAGCTCCGGCGCCGGGCACGTTCCCACCCATGGCGGAAAGTGCCGCGACGACTGCCTGGAGCTGCTCCGTGGTCACCCCCAAGCCGAACAGCGCCTGGACCGCGTCCGGAGTCGAGCCGATGCCGCCCGTACCGTTGCCGCTGCCCGGTGCGATCTCCTCGCCAACTACTTGGCTGGTGGTAGGGACGTTGCTCCTTGTATGCACCATTCTCGCTTCCGGGAGTTAACCTACGAGTATGTTTCTCCGCTCTCAATGAAAGCACCAATTTGATGGCTATAAACCACCGAGAATAAATAATAATATAAGTTTTAGAGAGAGAGAGAATGCAAAGTAGGAGTTTATTTGTTCTAAACTTGGATCCATTACAATGAGGGGTCTCGCCCCTTTTATAGGGGATACAATACACATAGTCAAAGTTTCTCTGATCGAGGTTCGTCGCCTAGCGGACGTCATCTCTGTTATGCGTTGTCCCTTTCATCCCATCGCTATCGCATAGTCAACGCAGCCGGTCGCTTTCCTCCCATCGCTGTCACATTGCCTAGCCGAGCTCGCAGGCCGAGCCGAGCTCGCAGGCCGAGCCGAGCTCGTAAGACGAGCCGAGCTCATATTCCGAGCAGAAAGCTCTTCCACGTGGCTGACGGGCCCGGCTGACGTGTCTTTTGGAGTCATCCTCCATCAACGGGAACCCGTCCATCTATATTTACACCATCAGCTGTATGCGTATAATTTAGACCATCGAATATGTTCCTTAAGTTTTGGTTAAACTTAATAAAATATTTATTTGATGTATATAAATTATTGTTTGATTAAAATTATACGGAGTATTAAAATTATATAGTAATTAGTGTAACAGACAATTATATACTCCGTAGTAATTAGTGTAACAAATTCCAAATGAATTATGTTACGTTGGCATTCGGAAAAAAATGCTCACATGAAATTACTTAAATTCCCTAATTTTAATTTGTACATTACCAATAATGGATCATTTAATTTTTAGTTTTGAGTAATAAAATAACTATAAAGTAATTATCTAAATTTATACTTACTAATTTATATTTTTTTTATTATTAATCATTTAAAATTTGATATAATTTCTTTCCGTGCACGAGTATGAATATAATTTAACCAAGTATTGGTATAATAAAATGTCTACAAAAAGAAAGGAACTTTTAATCAGACGCAACAACAAGAAGCTCAATGGCGCGCAACATCTCGTATATCACCGGCTCCAAACTCATCGAATCCCTCAAAACCTACCGTCCCAACATCGCCATCATCGACGTCCGGTGAGTAAAACACCCTTAAACCTAAAATTCAGTAACTCTTCCGGTGAAGGTCCCAACTTCTGATCTCTCTCTCTTTCTCCCCCCTCCCCCCCTTTTTTTTTCTCTAAGGGATGATGAGAGAAAGTGTGATGGGCATATACGCGGATCCATTCACTTCGCCAGCAATACATTCTTGGACAAACTCCCCACTCTTCTCCAACAAGTCCAGGGCAAAGATACCCTCGTCTTCCACTGTGCTCTTAGCCAGGTTTTTACTTTTTTTTTTCTTTTCATTCTTCTTATATTGAATATTGATTAAGCAACTCTCATTATTTATTGAGTATTGGTGCGGGGCTTTTGGATTGTACTTATTGATATTCATATGAGTTGAATTTAGATGGTTCTTTTTTTAGTATTCCAGTTAGAACTCATAATTGCTGATGTTGTTTGTCTTGAATGATGAATGAGTCTGTCGATTCATTTTTGCATTATCTCTATGCCAATTAAGAACAGTTTCTATTTGGGATTGCGAACTTTTCAACTTTACGTTCTTATCTATCCCTTCTGATCTTTGGAGTAAACTGTTATGCATTCTGGATATTACAGGTGTTTTGGAGTTATGATTTTGTAATGTTGGCTAGCTCAGTTAGTAATAAATTCCTTTGTGTAAGGATCAACTAGATCTTGAAATCTGTTCCTTTTTTGCCTAAGTCTCTCCTCATTAAGTCGAGAGAGTTTATAAAGGAAAAGTTGCAAAGAAAATCTTATATGGAGATTATTGATCTCTTTGGCCAAGACACTTACTTTTTGGAAACATAGTGAGTGCTTTCCTGTGCTTATAAGTTGGACAAAACTACTTGTAAGCGGTTTTTAACTTATTAGTCGGCAGATGACACGTTTCTCTGTGCTTATAAGCTGCTTATAAACCAAAAAATCAAGTAGGTTATACCTATTAATTTTAAAGCTAGTTTTTTATCCCTTTTGACGAAATTATTTACAAAACTATCTCCCACCGTTTATGAATACCCCCAGATGACTTATCTATCATTTAAGTCTTTTTACTTGCACAAAAAAAAACTTATAAGCAACTTATAAGATAAAAATTGCTTATCAGCAATAAGCCAATAAGCACCAGCATAGAGAAACACCCCCATATTATGAGGATGGATATTATGCAAATCCTCGCTTGTTCTGTAATGTGAGCAGTACAAATTGCCCTTATCTAGTTCTGTATGGCTATGCCAACAAAACCCATTTTAACATCTTGATGGGGGTCATGATTTACATAGCCTTACCCCTGTAAATCTTTAGAGAGAGACTGATGAATTGTTGCATTTACTACCGAAAACATCAGAAATCTATGAAGCTGAGGAAGTTTAACATGTCAATTTGATTTAGTCTGTTATTTCCTTGAAGGTAAGAATATTGTCACTTTACCTCTTTCTTGATTCTGTATGTGTTTTGAATGGTTTACTACTTCAGCATTAAATTTTGCTAGTAAAAGTGCAAAACATCGCAACCTAGTAAAAGTACATTGTTTACCTTTTAATAAAATAATTTATTAGGATAAGAACATAATCTTCTAGTGCAAGAAGTGAAGTTTTGAATGTGGCGGTCAAGGAAAAAAGCTTATATTTTATGTTAGCTCATCAATGTTTTGGATAAGCTAAACTAATTATAGGTTCCATGGACACAATAATGCAAAAGGGTTACTTGACAGCTCATGATGCTCAAGCGTGTAATTCATCATTACTGAGTTCTGATTTAATGATGTATGGTTCATTTAGATTTAACCTTGTGGACTGAGGCAATCTCATTAGATGAAGTTAATCCTTGTGGATGGATTCAGGATAGTTCGAGTGTTGGAGGACTCAATTCTTTCTTAAGGACTGATTGTGCCTATCTTAGTTGTTGACTTTGGTAGTGGTCGAAGATGGTTAAATTGAGTTGGCCACTTGTCAGGACTTAGAAGTTATGATTATTCAATCACTAATCTATTTGCATCACTAAGGTGATGCACAAAGATGGGAATGTGCTTGACTTTTTATTTGGCTGTATAAGTTTGGAATCCAGGCTACTTGATGAAAAAAATGCTATAACTGCATTAAAAGTTTTTATTTTATAATTTAGCTATTTAAGCGAACTGAGTGAAGCTTGTTATTCTGCATTGAGGTTCAAATGATGCAATGAGTAGTTATAAATAGCTCTGAAGAAGATAAGTGCACCTGGAACTAGCTTGTTATACATTAATGAGGGATACTTGGAAGATCTTAAATGGCACTGTTTGGGTTGGTTGCAAATTGCCACCTAATGAAGTCAAATTCCTACTTGGAATCTTTGTTTAAGTTTAGGATGATTTGTAGATTCTCTTTAAGAAGAAACATTTATAACATTTCGGGCAAGCTGTCAAGTTTTGCTTGAAAATCATATTGAGCTGTTGGCAAGGTTGAGTTAAGCGCAAGGTTATAGCTCTCTATAATTTTCAAAAGGCTGAGTGTGGCAGTTTAGTTCATAACTTTTGAGACCATATTTCACAAAAGCTTTTTCCAGCCGAAGTTGATTATGCTCAATTTGTACATTTCATTCCTGAATTTATTTTAGTTTCCTAGGTCCTGGAGGAGCACATGTCATATATTTGTGCATATATACCTTAACATTTTATCTAATGATCCACCAATGAAATTAGAAGTTCATGCCTGGCAGATCGACTACAGAGGCCATTCACCTCGTGAGGAGGTTAATGGAAGAGTACAGGGCTAGGAAGAAGGACCTTCATATGGTGTTCATTGATCTTGAGAAGGCGTACGATAGGGTGCCAAGGGAGGTCTTATGGAGGTGCCTTGAGACGAGAGGAGTTCCCATCGCATACACTCGCGCGATCAAGGATATGTACGATGGAGCTATGACTAGGGTAAGGACCTTCGGGGGCGACTCTGAGTCATTCTCGGTAGGGATGGGGTTGCACCAGGGGTCTGCCCTTAGCCCTTTTTTGTTCGCCTTGGTGATGGACGTTCTAACTCAAGGTGTGCAAGAAGGGGTCCCATGGTGCATGCTTTTCGCGGATGATATTGTGCTTATCGACGATACACGTGAGGGACTAAACGATAAGTTGGAACGATGGCGCCTTGCCCTTGAGACTAAAGGATTCAGAATAAGTAGGAACAAGACTGAATACATGGAGTGTCGTTTCAGCGGCAGGGAAACAGAATCAGAGGTGGAAGTTAGGATTGACTCTCACCTAGTACCTAAGGTAGACAGGTTTCGATATCTTGGCTCGGTAATCCAGGCTGATGGGGAGTTAGACGGGGATGTTGGACATCGTGTTGGAGTGGCTTGGGCCAAATGGCGGTTGGCTTTAGGGGTATTGTGTGACCCGAAGATTTTGCCCAGGATGAAAGGCAAGTTCTACCGATCCGTAGTCAGACCCGCTATGTTATATGGGGTAGAGTGTTGGGCGGTTAAGAAGACTCATGTGCGTCGTCTGCATGCGGCGGAGATGCGGATGTTACGATGGATGTGTGGGAAGACAAGGTTGGATAGGATTTCGAACGAAGTTATCCGACGTCAGGTAGGCATGGCGCCGGTGGAAGATAAATTGCGGGAAGCGAGGTTGAGATGGTTTGGTCATGTGAGACGGCGGGATGCTGATGCCCCTGTACGGAGATGTGAGCGGATTACGGTTATCGGGGGAAGTAGGGGAAGGGGTAGACCTAAGAAGAATTGGAAGGAGGTGTTTAGACATGATTCAGGACTTCTCACCCTGACTGAGGATATGGCTTTAGATAGGAACCTTTGGAGAACTAGGATTAGAGTAGCTGGTTAGGAACTCAGTGCTACAGAGGTTTTTTTGTAGTGTGTTGTGTTTGATTGGAATCTTCTATTAATGTTTGTAGAACTTTCTTTTCATTGTACTTGGTGTTTTACCCATGCTATACTGTGTACCCTATCATTTTTTTGTGCAGGTTGAGCCGGGGGTCTCTTGGAAACAACCTCCCTGCTTCCGAGTAGGGGCAAGGTCTGCGTACACAGACCCTCCCCAGACCCTACTGTAGTGGGATCCAACTGGGTTGTTGTTGTATTGTCTTTTCAGAAGCTAGAGTTATAGGGTAAGGGTTTGAGACAGTTTGTCACTTCTTTTTCCTGTAGTCTAAGTTCCATGTTTTGGATCGGGCAAGCTTCATTTCACCAGTTGTTGACCAGAGAAAGACGTAAGAGCATAGATCAAAGTGAATCACTGTTTTGCACTTTCATTGAGCCAAATAGCATTCTAGATCCATGTCAAAGGGTCCCTGCAGTAAAGAGTTATGTATGTTGAGTCCAAAAACTCAACAAATGATGTTGAACTTCTTCCTATAAAGCTTGCTGCATTTTGTGGTTAAAACAAAATGAAATGTATTATCTATCTTATTTCTTATATTTTACATTCTGGACCATTTAAAAAAAAATATCTCCTCACTTAAGTATAACACACTTTGATATTTCACAGTTGCATTTAAACACATTTCAAGATCAGCCCAAACCTTATCAAATTTGACTATCAGTTGACCTCTTTTTAATATACATCACTTTCTTTTTTCATTTTTTTTGGCTTGAGTATGAGTGCGGCTGTGCTTATCAAGATCATCTATGATTAAGGGTGATGTCTGAGTTGCAGTAACTATTGATGTGAAGTCAGAGCAAATTGAACTAACCAATGAAAAGGGCTTTTGGGGTAAGATTAGGTCTAATTGATTCACCCACTCACTCCTGGTGAATTACTTCTAAGCAATGAGACTTAAAGCTGCTATTTGCTCTTATTTGACCCCAAAACTCATCTAATGGAGCATAATAAGGCTTATAAAGTTTAGTGAGCAAGCTCCTTTCTTCCCACCATTGTTGTGTGGTTGCTTCAGTTTCTTGCTCAATCGAAGTTATATCCACATCCGTGAATAAAATCCCTTTGTGACACGGACACGAAGACTATAAAAATTTAAACTGTGTGGTGACGTTCATCAAGAGGAAGTAGAAACAATATGAATCACATAATGCTTTCATTATAAGGATATGAGATTTAGTTTTGGGATAGAGGAAAAAGGAACGTGTGAAAATAGTTTAGGGACCGAAGGAATACTTTTTTAGTGAACTTGTCTTCTTTTCCCATGGTGATGATAGTAGATTCGTGTGTTACGTTGTTTAATTGAAACTTAGCCTTCTCTATCTTAACCAAACCACTCTGGTCCTCCAATTGTGTGAAAAGTATTGTTTCTTGAATAACTCACCTTAACACTTGGGTCATTTGTGCTGACTTCATTGCTTAGTTCATATGGATCCAAATGTCAAACATCTTCCTGGACGATGGAGCCACTAGGAAGAAACATAGATGGATAGTTAGGAAATGGAATTCATTTACCATCGCAAGGACAAATATTTTTTTATGCTGAAATTCTGTTTAGCCAATTTCTTGATAAACGTGTGGTCATAAGGATCTTGCTGGTCAAATTCTAAGTATTGTCAAGAAATCACTAGGATAAGGATTACTTTATGAAGATAGAAGCCATTACATTACCGTGAGATAATAATGTGATGCTAAATCAGACGGTTCTCCAATTCATAGATGCTCCACGTCTTCATATTGCATCTTTATTAATTGTAATGTGTCCTGTTCGAAAACAAGAAACGTGTCGTTGCGAGATCAAATGCTCAATTAGAAGACCATGCAATGGTTCCTAGTCGAATGGTATAATGGTAGAAATGCCTACTTCAACATCAACAACATTAAACCCTGTAAAGTTCATTTTCCGTTGGGGTTCTGTAGGGTTAAGATATGTCCAACCTTACCCCTGCAAAAAAACAGATGTGTTAGGCCCTTCACGCGTCCATGCGTTCACTGCTCTAAACTTTATAGAAAGTTTAATATGTCATTTTGATTTTGTCGGAGATTTAAAACATAGAAACAAAAAAACTAGTACAGTTTATGTGTGATAATCAAGCAGCAGTGCATATCACATCAAATCCAATGTACCACACAAGGACTAAATGCATTGAGGTGGGTTGCCACTTTATTTGAGAAAAGGTCATATTTGGACAAATTCTCACAAGTTTTATGTGTACAAAGTCTCTTAGATGTCCTAGCATGAACTATATTTGTAACAAATTTGGTGGAAAAAGATTTATATGCTCGAGCTTGAGAGGAGTGTTAATAACTATATAATCACTTACCACATGTTTGGGAACTGGAATTTGAATTTCAAATCTCGATTTGGCTCAAATTCTATATTTGGCTATTCTTAAAATTTTGGATTTGGATTTGAGGCAATTTCTTCTAATTCATTACAAAGCTCAATTGCAAGTCCATATATCTCCCCTTGTCATTTGAAATTCAAGAATTCAAATTATGGAATTGAAATACAATAATTGAAATGAAATACTAATTCCCAAACACTACCTTAGGTCATGAATGTTTACCTTATTGTTTAAGTCATTTATGCTTACTTCATTGCTCAGATCATTGCTTGGAGGTAACTATAAAAAGGGTTATTCTACTTATCTTTCAATGTAAGAAACAGTCTCTGAACATATGTTCACAGATTGAACTTTAAGTACATCTAGTTTAGGTTCTTTTGGGTTAAGGCTAGTGGGTCAGTGAACTGCCATCTCCCATTGCTCTCTTCTTGCTGCACATTTTCTTGCTTGCAAAACCAGATTAATCAATTCCTGTTGTAGCTTCATCCCAAACAGCCTGTCATGTGATGAGCTTGGCTTTTTAACCTATCTTTCTACCCTAGTTTTTTTCATGATTCTAGCCTCTTTTCCAAAGTGGAAAAATAAGATGGTATTAGCCTTTTTAGAATATTACTACTTTCTCCGTCCCACAATTACGTTTACACTGTCTTTTTTCTCTCATCCAAAAAAAAAACTTTACATTTCTCTCCTTTCCTTTTTAGGATAGGAATACGTGAGCTCACAACAATGCTTTTTCTATAATAAATATTGTCTTATCCGTTTGTAGGTTCGGGGCCCAAGATGTGCACGTATTTTGGCGAATCATCTTGCTGAAAATGCAGAGGAGAGTGGAATGAAAAAAACCATCATGGTTTTAGAGCACGGCTTTAACGGATGGGAAGGTGCCGGCAGACCTGTGTGTCACTGCACAGATAATCCCTGCAAGGCTGAAATGGAGAATTGAGTTGTAGCCATTTTCCATTGCTATGAAAAGATGTGCTTTGTTATACAAGAAAAAGGGGAAGACCTTTGCGCTTCCTAGATCAAGGGCTCGTTTGGTAAATGGCTGTTCTGCCATTATTTAGCGGCTTTGACTAATATTAGCTGTTTGACTTGGTAAAAGAAAATGTGTTTTATATGTTTGATTGATGGCCTATTGAAATTGAAATAAGAGAGCAGCGTTTCAACTCGGTCTTTAAAGGGATTTTACTTTTTAGCCCTTTTGTTCATCTTTCTTTCTTGGATCAACGCTTGAATCCTTGTTTTTTTAACCTGAAGCTTGAATTCGGATGCAAACTCGCCCCAAATTATATACTACCGTTGCAGTGTATTCGTTCAGTTTTGTTTTATCCAATTAAACTTTGGGCTCTAATTAAAGAAATATTAAACTATTTAATTCTTAATTAAATAAAAATTAGACTAGTACCTTGAAACTACCTGTAGTGTAATTGATGATTAAAATTTATCTAGTTTGACGTAAGTCATATTGGACTAGTACCTTGAGACACAGTATAATCGAATAGCTTTAAACAACATCTATTGCGGTCTCAAATTTGTCTATTTGCTTCTGTCTTTGTGTTTTGGGAGGATTCCAATGACATTGGAACTTTATGTCATGGGCCTCCTCCTCCACCTCCTCTCTAAAAGTGTATTGTGTAATATCTCCCTGTACTCTTCTCATACTTAATAATAATTAGACTATGTATGTTTCCTCCCAGTCAACCTTCGCTTTCTGAGTCTTTTCAGTATTTAAACTCAGCAAATCACTTTAGACCCAGTCTAGTATAGTTTGATCGGAAGGTAATTTACACCATCAGATCTAAAAGTGATTAGCTCCAAAACTGATAAGATTCAAAATTAATTATATCTGAAATTCATAAGACTTGAAAAGGATTTTACATGAAATTAATTAAACCCAGAATGGATAATGCCTTTTGAGTAAACATATTAGAATTGTGGGCGCAATTGTATTTATGTAATTGCATCCACAATTGTATACCCAGAATGGATAATGCCTTTTGAGTAAACATATTAGAATTGTGGGAGTATTAGAACTTGAGCAAGTTAATTACGGAGTATATATTCAGATACTCCTTCAAACTTCATTTTTTTCAAAAGTTAGACTTTTTTTCAAACAGTTAGACACTTTGACCTTATAACATATTAGAATTGTGGGAGTATTAGAACTTGAGCAAGTTAATTACGGAGTATATATTCAGATACTCCTTCAGACTTCATTTTTTTCAAAAGTTAGACTTTTTTTCAAACATCAGACTTCATTCTCATTTCTCTCCTAAGATTGCATTCTCACCAGAACCAATATATATATATAGGGGCCGGTTCCTGTGAGAATGCACCTTGTAGAGAGAAATGAGAATAAAATCTAGCCGTTGGATCTGATGCATCGTGCGGCTCAGATTGCATCGTGCGCTCAGATTTTGAGATAGTGCATTTTCAAAGGATTTTGGTGCATTTCGACGTAATACATTTTAAAACTATTTTGGTGCATCTAATTTTGATGCAATCCTGACCCTTAGATCTAACAATCTAAAGCACCAGATTCATTCTCACCAGAACCAATATATATATATATATATATATTATATATATATATATATATATATATATATATATATATATATATATATATATATATATATATATATATATATATATATATATATATATATATATATATATATATATATATATATATATATATATATATATATATATATATATATATATATATATATATATATATATATATATATATATATATTCTGCTGAGAATGCAATCTTATGAGAGAAATGAGAATGAATCTGGTGCTTTAGATTGTGAGATCTAAGGGTCAGGATTGCATCAAAATTATGTGCACCAATATGGTTAGAAAATGTGTCATGTCAAAATGCATCAAAATTCTTTGAAAATGCACTATCTCAAAATGGTTAAAGTTTGACAAACTGTACTGAAAAAAGCTTGGATCTTGTTGTGCTTGGAAGAGTGATCGAGTTATGAACAACTACGCAATATTAAATATTTACTACAAATTAATACTTTTTCTAATTGTCATACATTAGTATGTATTTTGTTTATGAAACAATTGGTCATTATGTTATTTGAGATTATGTTTACAATATTTTATTCATTAAAGATTTGAAATGAAAATCTAGTACTTTCCAAACAAGATCAGAATTTGAATTCTAGAATAGAAATTATGAATTTCCCAAACAGCATTTGGATTTGAAATTATAAATTTTGAATTTCTTGTGTTTGCCAAACACCAAAATGGAATTTGAATTATAGAATTTCAAATTATAGAATTGAAATTCAAAAATTGAAATTAATTCCCCTATCCAAACACTACCTTAGTATTTTTAACGAGTTTTTTTGAACATACCAAGGGTCGGTTCGAGAGGTTCGTACTTTTTTCAATTTTTAAAATTTTTAATAGAAATGCTAAACTTCTAGCACTAAAGACACCTTCAAAAACTTTTTTTAATTTTTTTTATATATTTTCTCTTATTATTTTGTACAATATTATTCTCGTAGTTACTTTTAAATTCTCTACACTAATTTAACTTGGAGCCGAGCCTGAATCAACCTTCCGACCGAGCTTTATGACGAGCCGGGCCGAACTCTTCATTTGAGCATTCAAACTCGAGCCGAGATATATTTTCCAAAACTCGCGAGATTAGGACCCGAATCGAACTAGGCTACCGAGCTTGAACGGAAGTTAGGTAGATTCGAACTTGGTTGGGGTCATTAATTACCTCCTCATCATTGTTTGTGAGTGTTTAAAAAAGAAACTAAAAAAGGCTAGGGCGAAAGAGAAATATAATTGGTGTGCTGCCAAACAGGTCACCACCCTACCTACCCAATTCACGTGCTTGATGCTTCTTCCAATGACAAAAGATGTACCCCACCCCGTAAATAAAAAAAAAGAGAGGACCGCATTCACATGCACCATGGTATCATGCATTTTGTCCCGAAATAACAAAGATATTTTCCCATCGCCAAGAGTGTGTATGGAACGTCCAATGCCCGGTCCACTTGGCCTTTTTGGTCCCCATTTCCATCAACTTGTGCATCATATTGCCTGGCCCACTTGAACTTCTTGCCGTTAATACTCACAAGTTAAATTACATTCTCATTTTTAAAAAAAATATTTTCATCTCTCAAATTTTTTTAATTTAAACCATTTATCATAAGTGTAAATACATACTTTTCGCAGTGAGAATGCGATATTTTATAGAGAAAAAAAAACTCACTTACTCCGTCCATTTTTTGTTACCAATTGTTAATACCTTGTCTCTATAATTTAAGACAGACAAACTAACGATCAAGAATCGCTACCCTTTACTATGTATTGACAATCTGTTCGGTCAAATTCAAAGGAACCTACTTGCTAGAAGCTATGGATAGCTCAATCTTGTTGAATGAAGTGACGCATTGTTATGACACGATTAGTGACTTAAACATCGATATAGTCTGAATAAATATCCGTTGTCAACTCGTCAAGAATCCTAACGAAGGAATTTCTATTATTGTAGCATGAGTCAAGAAACCGCTCACGATCAAAGTAACCAAGCGCCAAGCGATGAGCACGAAAATGTTCATATTGAAGTATCTAGTTTCACACCTCCTATTCAAAGTGAACAAGTGAACTCACTACATGTTCCCCAAAATGATTAAAATATTGGAGATCAACCTGACGCTATGCTACCTACCTTAATGGTAAACTTCTTACAACAAATGACTAATGCCCCTGTGTTTCAACCACCTCAACCACAACCTCGTTTGACCACTTTCAAAACCTTGAAAGATAATGGTGCTGAGGAGTTTCTGGGAGATCGAATTGCCGAACCCCAAATTGCTCTTGAATGGATCGAGCAGACCGCTCGTGTACTACAAAATTTGAGCATACCTCTCGTTGATCATCCAAAATTTGTATCTCAATTGCTCCGCAAGGAAGCCTACGAATGGTGGAAACGTACTGACGAAAATCCAAACACACCCAAACCTTGGACTTGGGAATTCTTCGATTGGGCGTTCAAGAAGGAATATATACCAGCTCGATTCCGTGAAGAGAAACGTGCTGAATTTATCGAATTAAAGCAAGGAGATATGACACTCCCTGAATACCGACAAAGATTTGTCCATCTCGCTCAATTTGCACCCACGCTGGTGAGTACAGCGGCGGACCGCATTGAGGAGTTTCGCAAAAGATTTCGACCTGACCTCAGGCCGCACGTATCTACTATTCAAACTATGGATTTCATTGAGGCATACGATCTAATCTCCAAAGCCGAAAAAGATCTAAGTGATTACTATGAAAGTCTGAAGAATAAGAATGTCAATCCAAATGAACGACCAAATTTAAGTGGGAAGAGACCCCTGCAAGAAATTGATTGTGTCATTCACTCGAAAAAGGGAAAATCAATGGAATTTAACACGTTATTCAAAATTAGAGAATTATTTTCGAACGGAAGCATATGATTCAATTGGTGGGACAATGTCACAAAACATGAAAACAAACAAGTATTGGGTTGCCATGTTGACAAAGTAGAGAATCTCCAGTATTTCTTGGTTTGCCAAACGCGCCATTGCGGCAATCAGGCCCCATCAACTCCTCAACGGTTGGGAATGTTACGATTATGAAATGCTCCTTCTCAAAAGTATGATCTCAGTTGCTAATTGCTATCCTAGTCTTTTGATAGTTTTTTGTCTCTATATTTTTATTAATTATTTAATAAAATAACTATTTTTGTCACTTTTGTCTAAAAATATTTAATACAGTTTTTAAATATGTTATAGATAATCCAACGCGAGAGGATCAACAAACGGCCGGGAACACAAAAGGCGTAACGCGTAGAAGTACGCGTAAGAGGCGTGTCCTGGGTTGGCAGAAGAAGTTCAAGATGCATTATACTTTTGATTAAATTATTGTTCTCTAGTTTTTTATTAGGTGAACGAATTATAAGCTCTTTCGAAGTTTCTTTACGATTCTTTACCTCGTCCTTTTTCTTGAACTGTCAAAATAGAAAACCTAGTTTTTTCAAAATTTGGAACTCTACTTAAATAGAGGTGTAACCTTACAATTAATCAAGAAAAAAAGAAACCCTAACAATACTCCCTTCTCGTCTTGTGCCGGTATTGCCACCGCGCATCTTCTCCCCCCCTAACTTTCCTTCTTTCTCGAGCTTGAAGACGCTTGAGTCTTCGGTATCTGGTACGTGGTCGTATCAAAATATGTAATTGTACTCAATATTTTTACTATCAATGTATAAATAAAATAATTTAAAAAAATTAATTTTGTACATTATTTGAAGTAAAACGATATTTTTTTAGATCAAGGGGATACACCTTTAATTAAAATTATGTTTCAGTGACATCAAAGTTTAACACAATTTGTTTTATAGAGATCTAGAGACAATTATTATTTAGACTACGAAGTTACAAATATTCATTGTCTATACATCAATGAATACATGATTTTAGACTATTGTTAAAATATACTCATCATCCGTCATGTTTTCGAACAACGTGCATAATCTTATTTTTTCTAAAATTATTTTATTTATAAATTGATACAATAAAAAGTACTCCCTCCGTCCTCCATAGATCTTCTCAATTGTCCTTTTTCTTTGTCCACAACAGATCTTCTCATTTCATTTTTTAACAATTAAAATATCACAATTACCCCCACTTACTTTATTTATTACACCTCACTCACCTCATTTAATACACTCCACCCATTTTAATTAAGGGTATTAGGGTAAACTTTCACCTTTTTTCAACTCTCCTTAAAAACCACCAAAAGTCAAAATGAGAACATCTTAGGGGGGCGGAGGGAGTATAAATTACAATTTCCAAATTATATAAAGAATTATAGAAAAAAAAGATGTGTCAGAAACATTTTATCTTATCAACCGATTAATGAAAACATGCAAATAAACGTAAATTATAGAGACAAGGTATTAACAATTGGTAAGATAACAATTGGAGAGCACAATGGATTCTCTAAGCTTATCAAATAAGTCATAGATACGAAATAAGGATAACGTCAATTTCCTTGTATGATAAAGTTTTGCAAGGAATTGTTGTTGAACGAACGATTTCGATTCACACAGTATAATTGCATATTGTGTTGTAATGAGTTAGACATCAGAATGGGATACTTTTAGACAACAGAGTTTATTGATTCTAAACGTTCGTGTTTAAATCAGCAATCCGATCGTCTTCAGTCCACATGAGGATCTTTGACAGCAGCTTCGCGAATGTTATTCAACATTAGGCGTTTCTTCATAGTCGTCTCACTTCTATGCGACTTTGCGAGATAGATCAGCTTCCTCAATCGCGATGTTGATAACGTATCACAATTTTTCTTTTTATTCTTTCGTCTCTTCACCGAGTACGAAAAATCTACATGAGTCTATGCTCGATATAATTTCAGTACTAACAATTGTTATCTAATGAGAATTTTAACAAAGTCAATATTTATCTAATAAATTCTCTTACCTTTCCTGGAGCAGAGGGATGCGAGAGTCGTGGATGTGACTGACACATTTTTTTAAAATTTAAATTTTGATCCGAAGATCGGTTTTAAAACCATTTGCTCCGATACCAAATTGTAACACCCTAATCCGTCCAGGTCTGCAGCCCCATTCGGACTAAAGTATTTAACTTGGTAATCGTAAAAATTTAAAACTTTTCAAACACACTTTATTAATCCCAATAATATTTTTCATAACATATACAGTACGGAGTATTCAACAATATTGCGGAAGCGATTTTAATATTGACATATCATAAATTGTTTCAAAACTTGTCACATCCATCCCGAAAATCTCTCCCCATCTGCCGCCAGGATCACATTGTGCTTTCTGCTTACCTGCGTGTAGCAAATAAAACACACTACACGCTCAGCGGTAAAGCTGAGTAAGCATATCTAATGCGTAGAACATCAATATAAACTGAATCTAAATTCATAATCAAATCATTTGATATCATGCACACAATGTTCATTTCAGACATTCACAGTTTTGGTATTATTCAGTTCATATCAACACATTTTATTCAATTCAGATATTAATCCAATAGTGCTCTTAAATTATTCTTAATCTAAGGCCAGATCATAACAACGCTCTTAGCTATTCTTAGTCTAAGGCCAGATCATAACAACGCTCTTAGCTATTATTAGTCTAATGCCAAATCATAATTTCCATAACCAGATTCTTAAAAGGAAATTATTAATCAGACACTTAAACTATCATTAGTTTAAGGCAATTGATTTCGGACACTTAACTGTAGCCAGTTAAGGCAATCAGACACTTAAACTATCACTAGTTTAAGGCAAATAATTTCGGACACTTAACTGTAGTCAGTTAAGGCAACAACAATATAGCGATTGGTCAATAATGGATCGGGGATTCCCAACGAGTAATCCTCTAGTTTGGTCTACGAATCCCGTTTATGAATTTATATCTAATTCATCAACTATTCATGTTTTCATAAGTTCATTCTAAGATCTATTCTAGAAGTCTTCTAGATAGTCTTAACATTAATTAGCTAATAGGTATATCTTAAAGTCTTCTAGATATCCTTAACAACATTATTCATCAATTCATACTCTTAGTTCAACAATCATTTCATCCAGAATATTCATCATCATTAATCCATAATATTCATAAAAATGAACAATCAACCAATCATCATAATAACTAATAACAATCAGCGGCCTAGCATCGAGTGTTAACACCCTAGCTTACCGTCATGCATCACATAAGATCCTTTTAAGTTGTTAAAATACCATCTTTATTCCAAGAAATCATCCTTTTATTAATCATAATGGTTTGGTATCAAAATATAGGATTTCATAACTCAAAAATCATATTTTCTAAATAACAATTGATTAATACTCCCTCCGTCCCCCTAAGATGTTCTCATTTTGACTTTTGGTGGTTTTTAAGGAGAGTTGAAAAAATGTGAAAGTTTACCATAATAACCTTAATGAAAAATGGGTGGAGTGTATTAAATGAGGCGGGTGAGGTGTAATAAATAAAGTAAGTGGGGGTAGTTGTGGTATTTTAATTGTTAAAAAATGAAATGAGAAGATCTATTGTGGACAAAGAAAAAGGGCTATTGAGAAGATCTATGAGGGACGGAGGGAGTATATGATAGGAAATTCAATTATTAGCTATTAGCTTCATTTTCTTCAATAGTGTAGGGTGGCAGTTTACTGTCACTTCTGATAATCTACTGTCTGATGTTCAGAATAGGCTGATAATCGATTATCACACTCTGATAATCGATTATCAAACTTCAGAGAGGGCTGACAGTCGATTATCACATTCTGATAATCGACTGTTGCTCAGCTTTGTTACAAAAATCTGCAGAACGATGAATAATCGATTTTCAAGTTGATAATCTGTAACACCCTAATCCGTCCAGGTCTGCAGCCCCTTTTGGACTAAAGTATTGATTTGGTAATCGTGATAATTTAAAACATTTCAAACATTTTTATTTATAAATAATATTCCATACATAATTGTAGATAATACGGAGTGTTTAATAATAATAATAATGATAATGCGGAAGCGACTTTTAAACATGTCTCATAACAACATAATTATTTATTTTGTTTAATGATCCACCACGACTGTCTCGCCCCTTCTGCTGTCAGGAATCAGCCAATCATTCATTCTATCTACCTGCGTGTAGCAAATAAAACACACTACACGCTCAGCGGTGAAGCTGAGTAAGCATATCTAAAGCGTCGAACATCCAAATAAATTGAATCTCAATTCATAATCAACCATTTGATATCATGCACACAATATATGATTCAAACATTCATGATATTCTCAATATTTTATTCCAAGTCATTTGATATTCAATATCTCAACCATGCTCTTAAATTATTCTTAATCTAAGGCCAAATCATTTTATAACAAGCTCTTAGCTATTCCTAGTCTAAGGCAACATTTCTAACCAGGCCCTTAAACTATAAATAGTTTAATGCAGAACACAAGAATCGATAATCCACCCTATGAGTCATGTGGATTACGTACCAACCGAACAGTGAACTGTCGGGTGGGTGATATCCGGTCTGGATCCCGTACGTACGTTTTAACCCCGAAATATGAATTGGTCAAGGAGGTATATCTTAGAGTTCTTTTAGATATCCTTAATATTCATCATCATTATACAAGTGGGTATATCTTAGAGTTCTTCTAGATATCCTTAATAATATACATCAATTTCATAATCATCATTATATCCATTTTTAATCATGAGTTAATCATACCAATCAGTAGGTTAATCATTCATAATTGGCCACAATAATAGTTCATCATAATAATCATTTAACATAACATTTAATAACAATTAGCGGCCTAGTCTCGAGTGTTAACACCCAAACTTACCGTCATGCATCACATAATGTTTTAATTTGTTAAAAACATCATTTTTGTTATGAAAAATCATTTTTATAATAATCATAATCAATTGGTATCAAAAATAGGATTTTAAAGCTCAAAAATAGCAATTTCAGACAAAATTTCGGACCAGAGTTTCGGAAGATCGATCCAACTAGAAGAAAAACTCCCAGAGGATCGATCCAATGAAGGGGATCGATCCACTCTGTGGATTTTCAGCCACTGTTCATTCGTCTTCAACCTCGGTCCATTTTTCGGGAAAACCATTTTTAATCACCGAACTTCAATTAAACTATATAGAGGTGTTCTCCAAGGTTCATAGATCATATTAGAATTATTAAAACATATTTTTAACATCAAATTCAAGGTTTATGATTCTTGGTTCTTCAAACATGTCAAACACAAAACTCAACCAAATGACCATTTATGAACGTAGAAACAACCTATATGAACATTCTAGTCATTAGATATATCTACGGGCTTACCTCGAAGCTTATTGAAGGTTTTGGAAATTTTCTGGCGAAACTTCCGGCGACTCTATCTTACTGCTCCGGCGACCTCACACAAAGATGACAGCACCACTGCGTTCTACACACTCAAAGCTAACTCTCAGAAGCAATTTGGAAAGAAATGGTGAAGAATTGGGTAGGAAGAGGTGGTCCTTATATAGCCTTAGTGAAGAGGAAGCAGACACGGTGATGACATCCTTTCGACTGTTTCGGCGGCTGAGTG
>NQVE01000171.1:0-2500 GCA_003260385.1 Cuscuta australis | reverse complement strand
AAGTTATTTTGCTTATTTTTCTGGTGACAATAATTTTCAGGAGGTTTTATTTTACCAATGATTTATTTGTTCTTGTGCATCGTGATATGTTTGTAGATGTGTTAGTTGTTTTTGTATTATGCAATGTTGTCATACAATTTTTGTTCTGCTTCAAATGAACAAAGAATAGTGGCATTGTACATCATACTAGGGTGAGTGTGCATTTTATTACATCATTTGTTACATAAGGTAGATTCAGTTATTCATCAGTAGTTCATATGTCGTTGAATAAGTAAGTGTACAAGGTCTTGAATTCATTATGTTTATTTTGGTGCATTTGAGTTTTCTTGATTACGAGTCATTCATGGATGATGCTTTATTCTGTAACTTGTTTTAGGTGTGAAATTTCAACTCTATTGGGTCATTTATATGGTATGTCTTTGCATTTTGAATTTGATTATTTTTTTCTTTTTGATTCCTTGAATTTGTATATCTCAGCATTATAATGGTTATAATGGACTGTGTGTAATTGAGAAGCAAGAAGTGTTTGAAGATATGTTGGTTATATTTCTATCATGGAACACTGTGCGTCATTACGTATTCTCAGACTCGGGGTTTAATTTAAGAGTTATGGTACATTTTGGTGAAGTGATATTGCATCTTTTGAAGTTAGTATACAAACATTATAATGTACTGAAATTGCATATTTTGGAGATGTGTTAGTTCTTTTTTCTAATATGCAATGTTGTCAGACATTATTTGTTTTGCTTGAAATGAACAATGAATAAAGACTCTACATCATACTAACCTGAGAGTGCATTATATTTCATGTTTTGATGCATAGTGTATATCCAGTTTTACTTTAGTAATTCATATGTGGTTGAATATGTGATCATATTAGGTCTTACCTGTAGGAAATGTGTGTAATTGTAAATCAGGAAGTGTTTGTAGATGTGTCGGTTATATTTCTATCAATGAACACTATGCATGATAAGTATTCTCAAACTCCTTGTTTAATTTCATGGTTATGGTACATAGTAATGATCTGAAATAGCATCATTTGTAGAGAGTATAGCATCATGTTAATTACCTATTTTTTTGATTTGTTAAAAGTAGCTAGTTTAATATGATAGCATATTGTGTTGAATTTCACAAAAGATTTCATTAAGATTTTTGTTTCAGTTGGTGGGGGAAAATTTATGCATATGTATTTCATGTTAAGTTGTTGCTCACTTTGTTGAAAATTCAGTACATATATATGTAATACTTAATCTTGCATGTGAAATGTAAGCTCACCATAGTCAAATGTACGTGCTGCTTATGTGTTTGTCTTGAAAAGGAGACGAGAAGTTATTGAAAGTGCATCTCCCGTACATAGAAGTGGTAGGTTGATTCTGGAACAGCTCAAGAAGAGACAAAAGCGGGATGCTGAACATGTGGATTTAAGTGAAGAAAAAGATGTTGGATCAAAAGATGGTGATGATGTGGAGAAAGAGGCTAAAGATGCCGAGGATGATATGGAGTGTGCTGGAAATGATGCTGAACAATGAGGTGGATAGTTCTGATAGTGACGATGATTTTGAGGATCCCCCAAACAAGAATACCAGTGTGGACATCCCTCAACCTGTGAACCCAAAAGCTGCAACACTGGTGAAAAAAAGAAGGACGGGCTTCGGAAGATGAAGGAAAAGTACATGCGCATAAAGACGAGATCTTCACCACATGTGTTGCAGGGAGTGTTGAATGCTCTGAATAACATCCAAAAGCAGGAGATAGAAAAGATTGGCTTCGGTTCTATTTTAAGGTTAAACTTGACAGAGCTACCTACGAAATTGGGGTATTGGGTAGTAAAGAATTTTAATCCAAGGAGCAGCACACTTGAGCTCTTAAAGGATATCAGAGTGCATATCAGCGTAGAAGATGTTTAGAGCATGTGATGGGCTTGCCAAGGGGAAATATAAAGATAAGTAACAAAGCAAGGAGTGAGAAATGTTGCTTGGTTGAGGAGTGGAGAGCAGAATTTGGCAAGAAGGATAATAGGATAACCCCGTTGGAGCTGGGTCAAAATTTGTTGACACACAAGGAGGGTGCGGTGTGGTTTGTTCGCCATTTTGTGTTGTTGGTAGTGGCACTTCTTGTAGATACTCCAAGCCATGGTTACGTTAACCCTGTTATGTTGAAGAACATAGCAAACATTGATTCCGTAGTGAGATTGAATTGGTGTGATTACGTGCACAGGACATTGATAGACAGTGCAATCGGATGGGAGGATGGAAAGAGTCAATACTTCACAGGAGCATTGATGTTTCTGATGGTATGGTTCAGATGCAATATAATCCATATATATTATTTATAATATATTATATATAATATATATATATATATATTATATATATATATATATATATATAATATATATATATATATATATATATATATATATATATATATATAATATATATATATATATATATATATATATATATATATATTATATTATATATATATATATATATATATA